>JAQGBU010000032.1:0-98929 GCA_034698605.1 Isotoma decorata
CAATGACTTGAGGAGAAAGGATTTTTCGCACGTGGGGGTCCGAACTGAACCATCTTTTTATTTGCCTGTAGTATAAGGTTCCCTTAAAATACATAATATTATAATCCCTGTCAGCCCTGTCTCTATTTCTGCTTGATATTTGCACTGAAAAATATCTATTAGATATAGAATAAAAGCACAGGAAAATGTCCATTATTATTTTGAAATGGATGATGATAAATGATGAACGAGCTTTAGATTTTCTTAACCTTTTGCAAATCGTTGTGTACCAAATCGGCTTTTGTTTTGTGTACCAATAAGGTGTCATTCTCAACATGATTTCGTTCTCAATAATAAAAAGTTGAAATGTTAGGACATTCAATGAATTCTAATGCATGAGTGTGTTGCTTTTTAATAGGTCAATGAATAATTTACCGCATAATGTCCTGCATTATGACATCATTAAGGGAAAACTTTTTTGGATTAAATAAAAAAACTTATCTAATACACTTGGCTCTTAGATCAATGCATGAAGTATTTCTAACTTGGAAAGGAATGGATCTAACTTAAGATTAGATAGGAATGGACAATAAGCAATGATTTTTATTAAAGGGTTGGTGATCAGCAATAAAATTGATCACCTGGAAGACCTCAAACCTTAGAGGTACACAGATTATGACTGAACACTTGAAAATTCATGAGGAAATAAAAAATGTTATCTAACCCAATTGGGAAAAAGGAAGTGTAAGAAAGATTGAGTGAGTTTTTGGTCATATCCATTAGATCTAGAAAGAAGGGAACAACTTTTTAATATCTGTCTTAATCGATCCCCGTCTCCCCTAAAAGCCATCCTTTTAGCGTCTAGTTCCCAACCACCACTACCGCATCGTTACTCTGATCTTGAATTGACTATAAATAAGGTATCCATCAGTGACTGGGTTGTGTGCAATTCTACTACTTATTTGATAAGTTTGAGTAAAGTCTCGAGTTACTTAAGCCAAGTTAGTTGGGAAGACTTGTAGGTTCAGTTAGGGTTTAGCATCAGTTAGAAATGAGTGACAGTCGTGCCGAGAATTGATGCATGCCCGTAACAATAACATTTAAAAATTAGTAGGAGAGAAAGCAAAGTTCAAGAAGTAGCAGGATTTTTATAACCCTTCGTCCTTCATTTTCCATGTCGACCTCCGAAGTTTTCCCCTCTTCCTTCCATTCTTTGACTCATTGAGGACAAGAAGTAAGTAAACTCTGAGCTGTAAAGCGAACTAAAGTGGTCCACTTATTTGCTGAGGATGGCAGAAGCCAAAAACAAGAGGAATTCCTCGTACTCGTTGTCCGTAAGGATGTCTTATTTTTAGAAAAGAGAGTGATAGAAAGATATTTCGTTGCTTTTGGTTTTTCTCCATTCTTCTATCTTGACTGTGACTATATGCTGGTCTTCTTTTTTGGCTTGGTTGGATTGAGTTGAGTGTGTCTCAGATTTATAATCAAGAGACCAAGAAGTCAACTACGTACTTCATACCATACAAATCCATTCTTTGACTCAATTCAATGCCAAGTTACAGACGGAGACTGGTTGTCTTCTACAAGTCACTGTAATTCTGACTATAATGCCGATTCGGATACGAATATTTGAGTAACACTATGCTGGTTGGTCTTGTCTGCCTTGGTTGATAACCTTCCTGCTAAAAGGGAATTGTCCACCCTGTCAGATTTTATCTTTAAAATACTCCCAGAAAATTGGCACTGGCCAAATCCACATTGTTCCACATGCTTGTCGAACAGTTTGTACCAAATGCATTTATTTGTCCTCTCTTTTCCTCCTTCACAACCAATTTATTATGAAGTTCTAACACATGATAGTCCTTTGTTGGCAGGACTATTAGGTATAGCCTTGATTCAACCATAAAAAGTCACTCAAGTCCCCGTGTTCTTTTACAAGTTTTTCTACCTTAAATTTACGACAATATCTCCTTTTCATTGTCATCCTTTTCCGTTGTTATTGTTATCATAGAATAATAAAAATACTTGGTCGACTTATCAGTCCATGAAAAAAATGCCTAATGGTTGTATTGGTGCACAACTAAAGATAAATAATATCTGTCTGAACTGAAATAGCCATGAATTTTACTTGGAAATAAAAATGTAAACTGCAAATTAGGCTCTTTAAGAGATAGCATCGGCGGTGGGCAAAGTGGCCACAGTCACAACTACATAACCAGTATAGGCCCACATTAGAGTCTCAGGAAATGGATGTCCAATCCCTATTTTCAGGTCATGGAACACTTTTTTGTCCTCCAAGCCTCCAAGGCAGAATTCCAAAGAGAAATTGAATTGGTCTGGCGTAAGGAGTATGCAGAAAATGTACCACACAGTGGTGCAATAAGGGTAAGAAAGAACATTGGGAGATTTGAGAGAAAAGGACTGCGGTAGTCGATAGTAGTAGTATTAAAATGCCAAGAATTTAGCTCTAAAATATATACATTTTGTCCCTCTCTATAATATACGCAATACATTACGATTCATTACTTTTATTGTTCGTAAGGATTTGTGATCTCTTGTTACTATCAGCTCTATTGGAATGTTTGGTTGTAATCATCATGACATAGCCGCAGCAATTAAATCCCAACTTTGGGGTTTCTGCAATCTTCGCTGATCTATAATGCAAGAGTAGAAGCATTCACCAAAAGCTCCTCTAATACTGGAGTTATTTTTCAAATTTTACAATTGCTAGGGGACGTTTCGAACTAAAACCAGAGAATTTGATGAACCTCATTCTTAACCGATTCCAAATTTCTGCGTTATTAAACTTGCACACATCAAAAAAGCGAACAATAATAATAAAGTTGCGTCCACACAGGCTTTTGTAAGGAATTCGTGTAAAAATTTTATACATTTTTAATGTTCCATTGTTTCCATTATTGGAAGAGTACATGTACCAATGATTATTTCAATTTTCTTATTAATACATCACAAATAAGAGATAGTGGTCCTTTAAGTTCTTCGGAATTTTTTCGAGTGTTTTCCATGCTTTTACCTCAATATGTTTCCCTTATGGTTTCACTGTAATATGTGATTACTCTGTGGTTTTACTTCAACATTAATTACTCGAAGTCATACACCCTGCATGATTATCTTGTTTGTTTCTGTTTACGCAACTTAATATAAGAATCTGGGACCATAATTTCGAACAAGGGTAAGCATTAAATTCAAGAACACACACAAAAAGTCCATCAAAATGTCCAAAACTTCTTCCCCCAACAAAATGTCTTCCATTCATTTAGTCTTTGGAAGTAGAAAGGACTGATTTTCATTTTGATAATCAAGGAAATGAGGTGAATACAAAATCAGATTAATTTAGACGATGGAATTTCCAAGAAAAAGCATAATGACAATGACATGCCCTGAGCTGTCATATCACTTAATACGCAGTCATGTCTATCCCAACTATTCCAACTCTTTGTAGCTGATTAGACATAAAAGCGTTTGAAGGAAGAGAATAGAAGAAGAAATCCTTTTGTAAAAATAAAAGAACCAAGTTTTTCCGCATTTGAGACAAATCAACTAACTAGGGAAAAGTTAGTACGTAAATCGGTATAGGAAGTTGTGGTAGTGGGGCTCGACAAAGAACTAGTTCATTCATATTACAATGAAAGTATCTCACTAAAAATAATAGTTTTCGTCTATCCATCTATCTTTTGTATCTATCTATTTGTGTAAAACTCCTTTCTTGAATCCCCATACCCCTCACCTCAACTACTTGTGCTTACCCAAACCAAACCACACTAGCAACACCACATTTCTCAACTTCAATCCCAATTCAAGCTCAAGAGAAGTTTGGATGTTGAGAAGGAAATCTGTATAAGGTTTTCGTTTAGCTGGCAAGGTGAAAGTGAAATACTTGGTGTAAAAAGTAGTAGTCAGACTGACTGAGAGAGAGTTTAGGGAAATGGTATATCTAATCTGGAGTAGTGTGTACTCCATATACAAAGGGTGTTACGAAGACTTTTCCCTTCACTCTCTAAATATAGCATCACCATTCACCACCACCATCATCATCTCTTATTCAGGTGCTGTTAGAAGGTACAAGTAGGTACACGTCTTTTACAACTGTTTACTTTTGGGTCTAGTGCTCTCATCCTAATGTTTTCAAATCGTGTCAATCAGCTCAAAATCCCCAGTAAGGCTCTTTGCGGATTCTGTTAGCTTAACTGTTTGATGGCTGATGGTATTAGGTGTCAGGTTGTTATTGTTGTTCAACCAACCCTTCGAAATCCATATTACACGTCTCACAGTCTCACCTTCGAATAATGCTAGGCAATCTGCTTTCACCTTGTTTGCACTTCGGGGAATGATGGCTTGTTAAGATAGATGAATACCAGAGTATTGAAGTTTTCTCTTCTTTCTAGACACTACTGCTCTGGGTATCATGTAAATTGTCATCTGCTCTTAGTTAATTAATTGATTCCATAATTAATCAACTGCTTATGACGGTTGTCGTCCCATGGAACATGTATTCTAGTTGGTAGTAATTATCAAGAGGATATACTATTGCATGCTGATTTATAATGAAAGAGGACAATTTATTTATCATATACGAAGTTTTAGTTTCTATATGGGAATGACTTGTAAAATTATCGAAAAGTGGAATTTATCCAGTTATTTAGATAGAAGTCCAAAACATCACGAAATGATTGCCAAAAGCAAATAATTGTGCATTAGCTTATGTAGATGGGATGGGAAATCGGTCAGCGGAGCAGAACCGTCATGGTTCCTGAAAACAAGACTTCTCATACATTTCCATTCATCCTTCATCATTATGTATGTCAAGTGACATTGCATTTTGCTAACAAATTATGAAAGGACATTTTATTTATCAACTGCCTTTGTTCTCAAATTCCACAATGTAAAGTCAATTCTAAACTCAGGAATTTCCACATTTGTCAGTTACGGTTGTTGTTTTGTAGTGGGTTTGTGCCCCAGTTCCCAATTAGATGTAGGAAAACAAGAGAAAGCTTTGCTCAATAATGACATGACACGGCTTTTAATTCATTTTGATGCACTTAAAGACAAAAAAAACAATCAAATTCTATGATGTAAATTCATACAGAGACGAATTGCATTATGACCTTCTGAAAAAACTTTTTATTGGTTAGTAAGTGTGTAAATGTGTAGCCAGTGAATGCATTCATTCATACCAGTAAACTATTGTTTCTTTTAAAAAATCCACTACTACATTCCATCCCTTTCCATCACATATACAAAGCTATTACACAACGTGCGGTTAATACCCGAGTAACATTATGCCCATTTGTTATCAGATAAAAAACGGTGTACTACTTTGACCCAACATACACTTTAAATAATGCAAATCAAGTGAAGGAAAAACAAAGTCTGTTTCACTTTGCCCCTTGCATACATAAAATATCCTTATCTTTCCAAAAACGTGACTGCTTAGCTCTTTAAAACCCTTTTTTGGTATCTCTAAAACCACCACCACCACCACTACCTAACTTTTCCCAGAATGGGGCATAAGGGTACAAAAGTGAAAGCAGATTGTTTATTATGCCATTCATGCACGCACATATACGCATGCAATTCATGAAATAGCATAACCACATTTTCATTATTTGACTCCAAAATCTACTTCCTGGAGTGCTGATGATCATAATGCATAGGAATGTAATATGGATATTAACTTAAAGTAAGGACACTCCAGTAGGTTTCACCAGTTATTCCATGACTTTCTTCACCAACGTCGTCACAATCAGGATGTACTTAATATCACAGAGCTTTTACTTTTGTTACCCTTCTACTCCCTCATTTTCTCATTCATTAATATATTATAACCGTATTGCTTGAGTCTATGTAATATTATTATACCATTAGTAGTAGTACTTTCTTCCGTGGATTCTTCAGACCTCTTTGGCCTATGGCCTACGCTCCATTTTAATATGTAGAGCAGAATTTTCTTCCCTCAGATCATGTCTACTTCCTCCTGTCCTTCTGGTCTTAAATAACTATAGCCATATTAAGTAGAGAATACATCGCTCTTGAGAAATGTACCATAAGACATATTGCATATATACGTGTTTATTTCTTCATTCTGGTGACGATGATGTTGATGATGATGAGTAGATGAATGTGTGTCCTGTTTTGAACATCTCTTGTGCTGTGAGGCTATACGAAGCATAGGATGGAATATCACAAGCATCATGGTGCGTACAAAATGAAGAGCTCCTGGTAATGAAATTTTCTCTCGCTTTGATATTCAAATTTTAGGGAAAGCAGGAATATCTCTAGTGTCAGTGTGTACATGTCTTTTAATACGTCCGATATTTATATAGTTTAGTGAGTAATATTAGTAGTAGTGCAAGGTTTTCGATGGATAGATATTATGATTTGATTCTAGGACGAGTCTTCATGTAAAGACTATGAAGTTTACATGAAATGAAGGTACGTACATATTGTATAAGTGTAGTTCCATGTTTGATAATAAGAGGAAAATTCTTCACGGAGGATTGCCTCGGTTCTAAGCTCAGTTATTTCTCTTTTCCTGAACAAGAACAGTCGGTATAAGATTCTTAGAGAGTTTTATGGAGAGAGGAAACGAACTGACTTATTGGAGAAGTTCTTCTTCAAGTCAGTCACTTCTACTACCATTTCTGCCTCTCTTAACATCATATCATGATGAGGATGATGAGGAACTATGCTAAACTAATCTTAAGCCGAAAGGACCAATGCCTGCCACCAACGCTTCTAGTTAGTTTTACTCAGAGAAAGTACAGAAAACAAATATGGTATTTAGAATTATTAAAGGCTCATCCTTCTAAGTTCTAGGGTTACCAGTTCCACTGCCTATTTACTGGTCGTGCAAACATGTCTAATATTTTATTACTTACTAGTACTACAGCTCATTCCTACCGACTTGGGCTCTTGGTTCTTCATCAGGAGAAATAAGAAAGACCTGACTGAGTGACTTTCCCCAAAAAGCTTAGATCTGACTTGACTCATACATGTACATGGTTAACTCTCTTCAAAAGAAGAATGGAGGATTATGTCATAACCATCATCATCATCATCACATCAAGAGAGAAAAAGCCACCACCAAGAACACCACCGGTGGGCTGTGTAATAGTGTTTGATAGGAATGCTGTGTACTTTCTTCTCATATTACATTGAATCATAGGGCAGTGGTACACACAGGAAGAAAAGTTAGTTTGGGCTTGTTGTAGCTTGGCATCAGCATGACTTGTTATCGTCTTATTGAAAAATATATCAACTGGGGTGTCAACACTATTTGTAGTAGACGTTACTGGATATTAAAGTAAAGGAGATGATAGGGATGATACCTTAGAAGTAATTCTAGCTGTCGGGTGACAAATCAATACGGAGGAGGGACATCACTATACATCCTTATACAAACACACACGTAGATAATGTCCATTCGTGTATTCACCTTAGATACGACCTGGTATTAAGTATTAAATGCACTCAATCCCTCTATATATGTGTATTAAATATATATCTATACATGCGTGTAAGTGATATTTGTTTTGTATTATTTGTTAGATTTGGATTGTTGGAATTGGTTCTTGGAACAAGGAAAGCAAACATTGGGCATCTGTTTTATCTTTTATATTCCAACTCCTTTTTCCTGTTCTACCTACCCCTTTGACTTTCTCTATCTACTCGAACGTATGCACCTATGTAGGTTCCCACCGATTTGGTGCTGCTGATCTCTTCTCGGCAGGGATGAAGAAATCCTATATTTGCCTTTTGATTTAGACAAAGATACAATAGTGGATAGAATGGATTGTCGCGGTGGACTTGGCTTTTGGATCTCTACCCTTAGCTTCTCCTGTCTGCGTATGTGTGTATGTGTTTTGTGATGAACTGGAGCATGGCAAGGCATCGAGAAAAAAGGAAAGGATGACATGACATTGCATGTACGAACATTATATTATTAGGCTTAGAATTGTTAGAATGCATACAAGAGTACATGAGATTGTAACTTTTGTAACTGTAGGGTAAAAGTCAGTGTCTCTGTATGGTTTTGAGCAATAATAGCAGAATCAAGAACGAGTTGCTTTCTCCAAAGTAATGGTATGTGTACTTGTAGAACTAACTAATGATAGTAAGCATTAGCCACTACTAGGAGATACTGGAGAACGGCTACATGCATAAAAGTCAGCATCATCACAACCAGAAATGAATGACTCAGGCTTCTGCTCATTGATTCTGGCTTAGTGCCATAAGGATATCCAGAATTTGTTGTATAAAATGTTGCATTACCAGATCATCGTTTGCATTTATCTATCTAGTAGTGTTCAGTTGTAGCAGTAAGAATACCGTACTCCAAATAGTACAAGTAGAATGGGTACAATCACTCTTAGAGTTTTTGTTTGTTTCCGCAGCAGTCAGTAGTAACAGTCAGGAGTAAGTGAAAGAAAAGTAAAAGTCCTTTTGGCCTCCGTGGCCTGATGTCATGTGGATGTAAGGAGGGCCCCACAGTAGAACCCACGCTATCTCAGAGGGTCCTATGCCTTTCTCACAGAATTCTTCTATCTATCTTAGTTCCTTGCCTGAGTAACCACTTTGACACGATGATACGCAAACGAATCTTTACCACAACTGTACATAGAATTCCTTCCTACCATCAACCATGTAAATCTGATTGTAACAACTTGGTGGTTGGCAAGGACATTGAATTGGAATGAGTTTCCAAAACTTTATACACTTTCAAACCAACACTATAAAAAGTGAGATATGTTTTTCCTATATTTTTCTTCAATACCAAAACCAAGGAGACCCTTGAGGTCTCAACTGGAAACTAGAGCCTCGGTACTCGATGCAGTGCCAGTGAATCATATTCCAAGTGGCTGTGAGAATGCGACTTGTGCTTTTTCAACATACTATATAAATAAAAGGGTGAATTCCCAATTCTTTATGACTGTCATAACTATAAATCTTCAAGTAGTGTGTACTCTAAACTAATAAAGACGACTAAGCCAAAAGCAGACCTTTATTCACGTTGTATTTGTCTACGAACAAATTAAGATATGGAATGCGCTAGACTTGATATTTATTACACTACATTGCTGACTCTGTCTGTGACATGGAGTTGATAAACTGAAACAAAATCTAAGATTATGATCAACGACCCACTACAAAGCTTAAGTGGTATTATATCTTGCATGCTAATTAGCTTAAGTGATGCCCAGGCCATTAAATTTTAGCAAACAACTTTTCTTCTTCTCCAAATAGACTAAGCACCTTCAAGCTACATGTCAACATAATGCCTTTCATTGACACTAGGTAAATGTTCCGTATTAAAATATTCACCCAAAATAATTAAGTAACGGATGGCACACTACGGGAAATTAAATATTCACCGCATTATGATCTACTGGTGTCATCATCATGTTATCGTACTATTATTTGATGAAACACACTCTCTCCCCATAATTAAGCGTCATCATCTCTGAATACTGCACACACGTGTAACAGTCTAATCAAAGCTTTATGGTACTGGTACATTTAAATCTGTGTCAATATCTAATGTTAATATGCAAATACAACGGGTATCTATCACTCAGCCACATTATAAGTATCATTCCACAATAAATTTCCACTTTCAGTATAGCCTCAGGACATTCTATGCATGGAACTTTCACTCTGCTCATGAGATTACTCTACACTTTATTCATGTACAAGAGAAAATGTCAACTATCAAAATTTGGTTTTTATAACACGTTCGCCTCGTTACTAGGTAGGATTTGCTTAAATTGAAGCCCATACTATGCTTCGAAGGTAGTGATTGATACAAATAATATCTACTGCATATAATTGCAGGCTTTAGTCAGAAGCAGTTTTGACTTTGTCTTAAATCATCAAAACAAGTAATTAATCATGTAATGTCTATCTTCATCTGCCGAGTTTATAGCTTTTGAACGTATTTGAGACTGGTTTGCTTGTGATTAACTCATCATTTTACATTACCCCTATCCTTTCATCCTTCATCTGTGCATACATGTTAAAGAACCTGGTGCTTGGTTTGTCTAAATCTGGATAAACGGTTAAAAAGTTCTCAAATTGTGTTAACCTCAGACTACTTGGCCATTCTGTTGAGACCCAGAAAAATGTATGATTTTTTATTGCGTCTTTTTACTACCTAGTACATACTTATAGCAACTTTTCACTTTTATTTTATGTCGTTTCCAGAGCATTTTTATCGTGTATCAAACATCAGAAACAGCAGTCGTTATATCTGTAGGAATAAAGTAATATATCATTAAGAAGAAGTTAAACTTTGATATCATCTTCAGCTGGTGTGCTATCAGATAGAATGCGTGGTGCAAAATTTTCTACATTATCAACTCTACTTAAAATATTTGTATAAAAATAAATATAAAGCCAACATAGTAAGAACAGAAGAAGTATCTAGTAATTTGTCACAGATGTTAGATCACACCTTATGCAATAAATGGAATAAGAATGAAGTCATAACTGTCCTTTCTTCTGTCCTCACACAACCATAAAGAACATTTGCTCAACCGCAAATGTAATGAAATGGAGTCAATTGAAAAAATCTACTGACGACATCAAGGTCCAACTGATCCGATTGCATGTGACCCTATTGTACGTGTACCCAGTTTTACAGAAAATAGTCTGCTAAGGTGATGAGTCGTAGTATATAGATATATAATCGTAAAGTCGTACTCGAAAATGAGTTGAGGAAGGGCTTAAGTGGCAATGATGAGTATCCAGTAGATGTAATAGTACACGTAAGACTTAAGAGGAAGTCAAGTAAGTTGACAAAGTAGCCTCAAGATTCCCTTGGACAAAAAGCCTTTAGCTTGTAGCTAAGTATAAAAGCAGTAGGGTAGTAGGCTAAAGGTATTTTGTACTTATTGCACAGTACACGGAATGTATACGTAATGTAATTGCGGTGGTAAAGTACACTGCAAAGGGAAATAGGGGTGTCAAATAGATACTTAAAAAGTCCCTGCCATCCCCTGCAGGGATAGTTGTACATCAGTACACTTTGACAGTAGTTTTGTATAAAACGCAAGCGTTCTAAACTAACTGATCCATTTTAGCAAGTATGAATATTCGCTGTAGACTATCTATTACTTTTTTTATTCAAAAGAGAAAGCACTGGCCGTGCATGGTGGTAGGGTAGTGGTAGTTGTGGTGCGGTGTGGTAGCCCTTCTTCGTCCGTGCTTGCCTTGCCAAGACTTTAGTAGTGGTTCTCCTTCTGTTCTGATGTTGACGGTTCGTTCTACAAGAAGTAGTAGTAGAAAGTCCATTCAAGGGAAATCAAAAGAGGATGGGAGTGAGACCAGACTAGAATAGAGAGACATTGGCTGATAGTATGAGAAAGCTGTAAAAGTGGTCTCAGTATCGGTACAGAGATAGATAGAGAGGGTCCGGTACGATCCAACCTTAGTCAAAAGTGAGTTGTGACTCCGTGTGAAAGTAGTCAGTCAGTCAACTGCTTCGAATCAGAGCCAACTCTTCGCTGCTGACTTGGTGGCTTAGTCATAAGAACCAAGCAAGCATTCAGCATAGTATCACAGGAGAAAGCGACAGAGAGACACAGGGAAGAAAAGTTCACCCTGCATACCTATAAGAATTCACTACTTAGAAAGAAATACACCCTACCTCACCATAAGATTAGATAATACGAGTATCAAACTCGAAGAATCAGACACACATGGATCGTGGAGAAAATAGAGACATGACTATTACTTATGGCGTGATGTGTGGACATGGACATAGAAAAGTCATAGGCATTTTCCATTCATGATACTTATCGAAGAAACCACTAGCCAAAGTCTTTAGTGTCTCTTCAACTCTTCGTCCGCCAGTCCAAGTCCAACCAGACCAAAGACCAGTTACCAAGATTAAGGCCATTAGACAGGCTGTTGATACGACACAGGGAGGCCAGTCAGCCAGTACGACTGGTAGCATCAACCAGCGGGGGAGAAATGTCTAAAAAATGTCAGTCTCTCTTCTGTGTGTGCTACTATCATTTCTATTCTCATAAAATGTAACGTACTGATTGAGAACATAACGTACTACAAACTACAATAAATATGATCTTAACATTCTAGATTAAGTAATTTCTAACCAATAGAAGTAAAGAAGAATTTCAGAAATTTAGGCAATTTCTTCAGTACCAAATTGACTAGCCACATAGCATTGCCGGCTAAAGTATTACCGGCAAGAGTGGACTACTCAGGAGATAAGTCACTTCTGACTCCTAAGGAATTCCGATACAAAAAGTAGAAACAGTTTCTTAATACAAGTATCGCCTTTCTGTCTTCGTACTATTTTTCCATCTACCTTTCCTAGTCACTAGCCACACATTCATTCACCTTTCCCCAATTGTTTCCTTGTTGGCCTTTTGTTCTCAAGTACTACACAGTCAGTACATGACACGCTGAGTACGTAAGAGAGAAAGTAAAACACTCTATTATGGCTCCCACAGGGGCTGTGTAGTTAAACTCTTAACTGCATCTTACCAATCACTTCTTTACCCCTACTAGCTCCATATGGATTGCTTCATGTGGACTCAGAAAAAGTTAAGTTCATCATCATCATCATCGTCGTCGTCATTATTTCCACAAAACAAAAGAAACGATTCAACTGTTGTGGATAAGCAGGGATACTTTTCATCTCTAATATCAGAATCACCATTGTGTAAAAGCAAAAAGTGTGTCTCTTCTTCCTTTTCTCTGCTTCTCAGCGTCAATAGGGGTGTTGGGTCTGATCAACGCGTAGTAATATGCTACTGACACAATGAAATTCGACTTTCTCCTGCTTCTTTGCTGGATCTCGGGAAGTGTGTTTTCTCTACCACAAGTCGTCAGAATCGGTTAGTTTACTTCTTAATATCTTATTTATATATAATCATAAATGATATCTGGTTAAAACATTAGGACATATCATCATGTCAACCATGGGGTGACGTGATAGTTCTCTTTTTCAACAGGAAAGTTGGCAAGACTGAGATTTCTCTTGTTTTGACACTAATTTCTTCCTAATTTCTAAGATACGTCTTAAGTTGTTATGTTTACTCAAAGACTCCGAGTAAGAAATACATATTTAAATTTTATGGAGTTTGACTGGTCGGTTTTGATGAGGGCTTTAAAACTAATGAATACTCTCCTACTACTCTGGGCCTGTTGAGTTGTTAAGGTATGAAATTATTATCAAGACCAGGTGGTAGACAGAATAGTCTGGGTGGTAAAGATGTTTGAACCTGCGGGAGTATTTTTAGGAGAAAAAGAGAGAGATGAAATTTGACTTAAAATTAGGTAGACTGAGCACATAAAGTGGAAAAGATACACAAGGAATATAAGGTAACATCCAACTGGTCTTGTACCTCATGCATGAGTGAATCTGTGATGCCATCCTCGAATCTCATTACACCAACACTGAACTGAACGATCCGAGATAATTCCAATTTACGAGTCAAACTGACTCTCATTTCCTTCCTCGTCCACAAGTCTCTCTTCAACATGTGATATGTTGTTATGATAGGAAATGATATCACAAAAAGAGGTAACAAAGCAATAGTGATAGTTAGTAGTACACTTGGTGGTGTACGAAAAAGGCCAGACCAAACCGGCCCCACTTTACCTCTAAATTAGACACATCTTCTCTATAGAAATGACAAGCATTTCCCAAAATGCAATCTCAGCTTCATTGAGCAGTTAGCAATATTTGACAATTTATACCTGCCCTTTGTACCTCATTTCCACATCTCACGATGATAATAATATCATTACTTACTAGTACTTGATATCTTCATTTTATCTTGTAACGCTATCTGACTTCAGACCATTGGGAACAAAGCTCAGACGACTTTCGCTTCTTCTATCACTCTGTGGTCGTGTAAAACAGTAATTAAAACTTAATACACCGTGAATTTGTATCGTAAAGTTTTCCTGTAAAAGTGGTTACTCCAAGAGTTATTTTAACTCGTTTTGTTAGACTTGTAATTAAGTCGACGCGTAAGTTTCTTGCAACTTTGTAGGCGTAATATGAAAAAAGCAATTGGTGTGGAGTATAGAGTTTCGTAGTATAGATTCTATGTTTTAAACAAGATGTACAAGTTGGGTTGATCTTTTCTGGCATAGTTGATGAATGGTTTCATATTTAAAATAAAACATACTATTTATATAATATCTTGACTTTTCAACATAGTTCATAAGAATAATGACTAAAGCCAAAAAGTAAATTGTTGAAATGAAATTTATTTCATGTCTTTTGCTGTTTAGTAATTATTAATGTCAATATGTCATTTTTAATAATAAGTCATTTGCCAAAAAATTTGGGAAAGTAAAGTATTAACCTTGACATCGCGTGACAGTATGAAATACGTTTTTGTTATTACAAGTTGACATGAAATGAAGGCTTTTCTTGATTACTAAAAAACTGGCTCGGAGAACACTATGTCAATTTAGTCTGATAAGTGGCCAAAACTCAATCAGTAAGACCTTCGAGGTCTAATCTCAATTCGATATCTGTCTCACCTACAAATGAACAGACAAAGATAAATCTTACTATCCTGTGGCTTATTGCAAATGATTCTCCGAGTTCTTTCTCCTTCTTAATATTATTGGGAGCATCCCCCTGCTAAGAACAGGGCTGAACTTACTTTTACCATTTGCAGAAATATGCCACTGTCACCTTCCACATTAAAAATGGGATATACCATTTGATTGCAATACTAAGTAGCTAAAATGATGAATCTTGCCTGATCAGCTTCAGTAGTTAGTGAATGGTTAGCTTACTCTAGAATGATTTATTAGTCTTTTCCTCCTTGTATACATTGGCATAAGTTTACTGAGGTGTAAAGTCCATTAAGCTAAGGGTTTTTGCAGAAAGCGACGAAAAACACTTTTTATATGTGAATTCTATCTGTTCTTGATCCGTAAAATTTACAGGAACCATTTCTTTAAAAAAAGTTAACCTTTATTCACTAAAAGTTCAAGCCTCAACTAGTCCTCCGATACTATTTTGCCTGTGTTCTTAAAGCACACCCAAGTAGCAAAGTAAAAGTAGCTTATGGGATAAAGGAAAGTAACGATTTAAACATTTTTTATAATGTTGCACTTACACACTATTCAACTAAGGCTATAGATAACCCACTTTAAACTAGGCAATGACATTACATGGCCTTAAGTACATTATCACGTAATGGAAGAGTAGTGGTTATAAGAAAATTAGTTAAATGGACCATTAAAATCAAAAATTCCATCGAGCATTTATTATGACGAAGAATTTCCAGGAAACAGATTCCCATTAGATATATGGAAGACACATCCGGAGAGCTTCCTCAATGGGAAAGAAGTACAGAACATTTTACTCTCAGAGAGTATCCTAAGGGTGCAAACACACCAATAATATACACATAGAAGCAAGTTCTTCTTAGTCATAGTACAATGTACACAGAATCACCATCATCATCCAGCAAACTAGGCGACGGAAATAGAAAAAAATAATAAAACCACAAAAGATAAGTTGAAATAAGTCTCATACAGGTTGCTTTCTCGGAACAAACTTGTCCTCTTTCGTGCTTTGTTTTTTTCATTTTATCCCTCAAAGTTGTAGACAAGAATAAGGAGGAAAAGGTGAGCAGGGGTTGAGAATGATACAAATCTTGTTTTTTGATGTTCCTAACTCATGCGGTTTCATAATTTCCTTTTTTTGATAATTTGTAAAAATACATCAAGACTCACATTCTAGTTTACCAGAAAAATGTAAAGCAAATCAAACTCTGCATTGAAAGAAAGTTCAAACAATAAGTCGTCTCAATTGATGGACAAGTAAATTGTTTCTTTTCAATTTAAATGCAAAAGTATTGAAACCATTTTATAACATATTTACATAAAATAAACTTATCTAATCCGTAAGGTAAAGCCATTTTTCCATATGGAGTCCAAATTAAATGAGAAAATATTCATAGAACGAGGAAGTCAAAAAGTTTAGAGTGAAATAATAAAATAATAATGTTATTTGATTTGGTTGGCCCAAAGCTGATACGCTCTACTTATCTGTGTATTTGCTAAGCATTGAGATGAACCGATTGAACCGAACAGAAGAGGAAAGTCAGTCTTCATATTCATAGATGTTAATACCCTTAAGGGAATTGACAAGAGGTTTGAATTCTTTGATAGTTCATATATTGTAGGTATGTGTGTGGTCAGCAATATTTACATGAGAATCAGAATCAAAGAAGAAGAAGAGACATGAGAAAATGAGATTTTTTTCTTGTTATTTCCCCAAGACAGAAAGTTGTGAGTTTTGAGAGTAGATTGCTGTCTGACTTGACATTGCTTTCGGTTTGGCTCAGTTTGGTTTTTGGGAAGATGAACAAATGGATTGAGGAGGTTGAGTTGAGGTTAAGAAAAAACTGTTTTGGACCAAAGACAAAGAATCAGACTGGGATCCACGCTTTGTTGAGCTAAAGGGAAAATACCTTATTATTGCTTGATGGAAAAATGAGTAGTGGTGCTGCTGTTGATGATGCTCTGGCTTGTTTTTACAAATATAGCAGCCCATAGTTATCATAAATAATACTTTTTGATCTACTTATATTAGTTAAGAGTGGTAAAGCCACATCGTTTTTCACTCTCTTTTAGAAGAGGCTTCAGAAGAACTGCTGATAATTAGTTTTTCCCTTAATTGGACTAAATTACATACGAAATATTTACAACCAAGCAGAAGCATAAACACAGAATAAATTGGCCAAGTTTAAATAAAGAGAGATTCGGAAAAGCTTCCCCTTTTACTAGGACTGATGCTCCCTGTGATGACAGGCTAACAAAAAAGAGACTTTTCTTTCGTTTCCCCAGTCGAGTCATAAGTATTTTCACTATTTTCCCTGTCTCGTGTCTTCTTATGATTCAAGTCACTTATTTTCTTTCTCGTCTAGAATCTTCTCAAAAGTAAGTAGGTAAGGAAACGGGCCTAATGAGACAACGTTACAATTTTTCAGTTAGGGTTGAGATTTGTTTTAAAGTACAAACTCTTTTTAGAACTTTATGTGTATATATAATATACATTAGTAAAGTTTAACACTCTTTAACATCTACTTTAATAGTAGTCCAATTCTTAGTCAGTTTTAGAATGCTTAGAGTAAAAGCGTGACTTATTTTTTGTATGAGAATTTACGTTATTTATTTTCAAGTTTTCTTTAATACTTTTAAACACTTTAAAAATCTAGATTAAAAAAAACAACCAGACATTGTGGAAATTCAAAGATCTTACAAGCTTCAAATGTCAAATAGATACAAAGGGGAATAAGAATAATAATCTATCATATACGAATACTTTAATAAGTATACCTATTTATTATTATAACCCCCCAAAGTGATGCTGTCTCAGAGAAGCATAAAACAGAATAGAATTTTGAGTGAAAAATACATCCATGGGGTGTTTTACTCCAGTTGTTTGATACAGACAAGGTGGTATAATATTTGTCAAAAAGGAGAAAGGCTGAGAATCGTTTCTCCAAAGGTGAACAATGAAAGTCCCTTTGACTCCCTCACTTCCTATATATTACATCACACATCTAGATAAGATCAGAAGTGAATGCATAATCCACTGAATTTTCAATACAAAATACTTCATCCCCTGAATAAAGGGTCAAATCCCTCAATCAGTCAAACTGAAGGTGTAGCTCATATATATTCATCCTCCATCATCATCATCATCATCCCTATTATATCATCATCACCCACCACCACAATCATTCTCACTTCTTGCTTGCTTGTTGGCCTAACAGTAGTGGTGCTTTTTTAGTATATAAACTTCTAGGAAATATTTAGCAAAGGTTTTGTTAGACTCTAGGAAAAATGTTGGGCTTTTCTGTTAAGCGACAAAAGGCGTAAAAAGCTTAGAGTCGAGACTCATTTCCCGTTTTGTCTGACTTTCTTCTCCCAGAGTTGGATTCATCCTTGAGCTTCCTTTAAGAGACAGAAAACGCATTAGATGATTCTGAAGAATATGTTGTATTTACCTAACTATAAATTTATAAGATAGATAAACTCTACTATTGTATAGGTCCTAAGTACGCACAAACAATATATATGTGAGATAAGTATTTTTCTCATGTTAATATCTCACCACCTTCCCTTAGATAGAAGGTGTCTAAATTCGATGTATCTTCAAGTAAGAAAAATGTAAGTAAGTAAGAGATTCTCATCCCATAATCATCTTGGAAGGAAAAAGACAGACAGGAGTTACTTGTCAAAACTCGTGAGAAAGTAAATGTAGACGAGACCTTAACTTGCTTTCACTTGCTTTCTCTACCATTCTAAAAAGTAACTATTTTGTCCCTAAGTTGCAGAGTGTGGATAGTATTACTTATAGAACTTTTACTTCTGTTCCTATTGCCTCTTCGACTCACCATCTGGAAAAACGAGTTTGTTCTTCTTGAATGTCTCTTTATCTTTTATTACCATTACAAATCTAAAAAGGCACTAGATACAAGTACCAGCAGCTGCATTGGTTATGCTGCTACATCTACATTATGACGATGGCTCCTGTCTGTCATGTAAAGTGTGTGTGCCAGTATCAGTAAGAATAATAATAATATATTCATTCGTATGAATGGTCTCCTATTTTTTTAACTTTGACGGAGAAAAAAGTAGTACAAAGATTGAGACGAGAGTGAGTGACTCCTAAAAAGTAGTATGGCACTAGTCGTAGTAGTAGACATCAAGTTTCTTTTTATCCTATTTGTACTCCTTTACGGTTGGACATGCTTGTTTCATATTTACTAGCTTCCACCACAATCTCCAAACATCCATGGTATCGATATTTTATGCATTCATTTTCATCTTGCACACATAAACACACACCCGCAAGCTAAAATATAATATAGATATGTAGGTAAAAGGTAAAAAAAAAAGATGAAAGGATTTTTTAGGGAACCCCATGGGGGATTTTTGCTTTTTGAAGTCAAAGGAAGTGATGACGTGAAAAAGTATAAAACGATGTCCCAAAAAAGGATACAGATACAGTTCAATTTAAATCAATAATAGCAAAATCCCTTGACTTTTCTGTCCGATGAGGAGGATTGGATTGGAAATAATATAAGCTTCGTCTCTCACTCCCTCACTCAGTAATAGTAATACTATTCACTTAGTCTCAGACAGTGGGACTGTAAGTTCAGTAAAAGAGTTCTTTTC
Organism: Isotoma decorata; assembly: GCA_034698605.1. Lineage (NCBI taxonomy): Eukaryota > Metazoa > Arthropoda > Collembola > Entomobryomorpha > Isotomidae > Isotoma > Isotoma decorata. The sequence goes on from JAQGBU010000032.1 coordinate 19,189, forward strand.
GTTGAACTTCGTCCTCCTCTTGTATTATGTATTATTAGGCATTCTTTTTTGCTATTTGTTGTATTTTTGTGTCAAGAAAGTAGAAAAAAAGTGTAGGACGAGTGACAATAGCAGTAGTTTAGATGAAGCCAATGCGATGTAAATGTATGTTGAATATTGCAACTTGCAACAGACTTCCATACTACTGGTGGTAGTAGTTGTGGGGGTAAAATAGTCTATTTTCCCTGTGTCCTCTTATAAAAGTGAAAGCATTAGGATAGTTTGTACTAGTAGTGGTGACGGCGTTGACGGTGATGGATGTTAGAAAGGTGTAGTAAGGGTTTCATAGTGAAAGTCCAGCTTTCTCCTGGAACAAAATATCTGATGGCTACTATCTCCTTTCATCTCACACTTTTTTTCTTCTTTCTTTGTAAAGATCAGGAGCTCCCTAAGCTCCTCTCATCTCATTTCATACCCATTTAACTTGACAATACTTCTTATTCTCATTGTCATTCGGCCAAATACCACTAACAGTCAATGCTTAGGTATCCATATGGCGCATTTCCATCCTGTGAGTGTCTTTCTTATTACCTTGCTAGAACCGAGTATCCGAGGGATATTACATTCTTCCTGGAAATGCACCTGAGATTATTAATGGGCCATAAGCCAAGAAGTCGCGTTAGTTTATCCTGTTGCCCTATTTCAGCTAAGCTATTGTGTCAGATGATGGATAATGAGCTAACATGGCAATTTATAATAAGAGGTTAGAAGGGCTCAAACAGGTATATTATCTAGGATTTAGGTTAAAAGTAAGAATTTTATATTTTGTAGTAGGCACGGGGTTCTACCCAAGTTCCCAAGTTGAAGTCAGTTACAATAACTACTTTGGTTCTACTGGTTCTGATGCAATGTTGAGGAGAAATGTTGATTTTGAGACGTGAAGTGATTGTACAAAAGTTACATCCTTGGGGAAGTTAGTGTGTGTAATGAAGACAGGGTCAGTCCTTCCCTTAAAGAAGAAACAGTTTTTCGGCATGGCAGACAATAAAGTTTGATACTGTTCACACGGTCGAATTCATTCTTCTAGCTTGAGGAAACAACTTTCTCTCTAGGATTTTTTGGATAGGGCACAAAAACTTGGTCTCCAGTCTGTATCCTTGTCCCTGTTACTTTCTCTGTGGATACTTTTACCATTTCTTCTCTCGACAACATCTTCACCAGACTTAAATCTGCTCTCTGGTTGTGATGTTTCTAGGGTATGTAGTATCACCATATAGAGTAAGTACATTCACCAACACTGCATTACTATCAGTACGTACTTACTCCCAATACTAAATGATATTCTGTAGCTTTTACTTCTATTCCAAGTCTAGCTCTCCCATCCGATTTCAAACGCAACCTACTTCACCTTTATTTTTTATGATGCAAAAAATAAAAGCAGATAGTGAAGTTTTTATGCACTTTTCTTGTTTTGTTATAGATCGACCATGAATAATGGGGACTACTAGATACTATGTACACGTCTTATTTTATAAGAACAGCATTCTGTATCCGACAGCCTTTATTTTTCTATCCAGTCTGTGGTCCCTGTTACATAATATGATGATGATAGTGATAGTGATGATAGGAAAGACAGGGCAAATCTTGATTGTCTGATGCCTTCATTTCAATTCTATCTATTGAAAAAGCCATAACCTATCTGGTAGCACATGTTCCGGTAAAATGTAGAAATCATACCCAACCCGTCTACAATTTCTCGTTGACTCAATCCATTTCCCATCTTATTTCACAGAGTCACAGAGAGCTACTATAATATACCTTGTTTTGTCCTCAATCTCCTGGTCGTCACAGTCAAAGATATGATGGACAAAGCACAATACAAGAGGAAGTATATATCTTGAGACGTGTTTTCATCACCCAACTCACCGACCAAGAAGAAGACGTGTCTGTCTTTTCCTCTAAAGATGTGACGGTTACAAATGGAGAAAGTGTGCAAGAGAGGAAGAAGTCTCTCATTTTAGCACAAGTAGAATATTGGCCTTGTGGTTATTGCTGTTTCCAACAGAGAAAGCATGATTAGAGCCTTTTCCTCTGTCCTTTTGTAATGCTTTCCTCAAATGAACTGCTCCTCTGCAAACTAAAGTGTGAAAATGCAGAGTGCTGAATGTCTTATAAAGCGCGTTAGGACACCCTGCCTGCCTGCCTCTTCCACTTAAATATCCAAGTACAATAGTCAACAACAAAAGGTCCTCCCTTTCACAGCTCACCTTGCCCAGAGTAGAATTCAAATACACCTATAGGTAGCTCCTGGCTCATGCCGACCCTCTTATAAGAGTCAAAAGCCTGATTGACCATTGTGGGGTTTGTTCCTTTCATTTCCTCCATTTCATTTCTTCGCAGAGAAAGATCACACCAGGAAATGGTAATCAACCAAATGTAAATTAAACAAACTTCCATGACCTCTTTACTTTGAAGGTGTTAATAGACTCAGTGTGGTAGAAGTATTAATTTAGTTATGTAACGTGGCTTTTCTCATTTCTGTACATGGTTGGGCTACGTAGAAGTGAGTTCCTTCAGTGAACAATGATGAAAGCTCGTTTCATATCGGAAGTCTGGCTTTGTTTTGCTTGTACTAGCCTACCTGTAGTTGAATTACAATTGAATATTTAAAATCATTTTTTTTATTCCAATATGTAACCAATGTTTGCTCTCTTGCAAATATACCTATGTTATAAATATATTAATATTTGCTCAGGAAGCTAAGGCAATGTGTAGATAAATTCTATTAAAATCAAGTTAGAAGTAACGAAAATGTAATTTGCTTTTAATGCAATGGATTTCAAAAGCATTGAGTTCTTTGTTAATACATACATCAAATAATAATAAGTATATTACATTCTATTTTACAACCTACTTAAATCTGGCTGTACCATCCCGTCTGCAAATGCTGTGAATTCAGGCCTTGCCATTGGGAACTGATTGCACTTTTTTCCATTACAAGAAAAGGAATTAGGTAGCTATTTACCACTGGGTATTATGTTTTGCTTTGTTGGACACATTTCTTTAGGACTTGGCTTGATATGAGCTACCCCGTCGTCTTATGCTCTTTTTCTGCGGATTAGCAGACAATGGGGATGGACAAGAATTACGTGCGTGTAATAATATAAATATAGTTTTCACTCGACACAAGTATTATTATAAATACTTACGGACATTAAAGTAGTGGAGAAAACCCCTTAGCATGTGTAATATATCCTTCGAATCCAAATATAAAATACATAATAATAATCCCATAAATAGTATGGTATATTTATGCGAGAATTCCCTAGTCAGTCTGAGTAAAACCGTACGAGCATGTGAATGTGTTTATTTGCAAGAACTTAGTTCATTTCTTATGACTTTTGCCTAGGAAAAGTCGGTTGATCAAACTATTTTAGCCATTCTACGAGTAACCAATGGTGCATTACAAAGAAGCCCAATAAGTTGTTTCGTTGGCAAACTGGCAAATAAAGTGAACTGGTTCATGGATGAGCAAAGTTTGGAGAAAGGGAAAGAGGGAAAAACCACGGAACTAAACCAGAGAGAACAAAAAAAATGAAAAAAACCTATCGGTTACAATCCCACAATGCAACCGAGCCACTCCAATCTCAATGTTGCTTTTTATCTTTGGTTAAACTCTCTTGAGAGTTGAGACTGATGTAAAAGTTTTAAACTAGCAGATGTATGTACAACAATATGCTATTCAATAAAACTCGTAACACATTTGATTATTCTAACCTTGTTTGACAGACGTATGGATTTTCAATTCTATTCCGCAAATTGTATTTTATTCATTTCCAACATTAAGGTTGTATGAATATAATTAATATTTAATAAATATTAATAATACGTAATATCAAATAATATCAAATACGTAGTATCAAATAATAACAAATACTAAGTATGAAATTATATGACAAATAATATCAAATATTTTTTGATATTATTTGTTTCAAGGAAACTTTTCCTACTTCAACTAATTAACTACGTTTGATTACTTTTTTCTCGGGACATAAAGCCGCCACCTTATATACCTTTTTTCTTTTCATCGTCAATAGAAGCGAAACATGAGGTAGTAGGGACAAAGTCCTGATACACTAAAAAAGCTAAACTAGACGAGAAATTGAGATAAGTATGTCCGTGTATTTATTAACAATAAGATATTGAATTCAAGAAGAAAACAATTATTTAGAGGCAATTGATAAAATATCCTAAAAGACAATAATACTCCTTAGTACCTAAGTGATACGGTTCGTCGTTGTAATAAATGATATGTGAGTAGGACAGAGAAGAATGTATCACATTTGGATTCCATTCCCTAAATTCCACAAGATCTCTTTCTCAACCCTCCATACATGGTTGAGGTTAGTTTTGGTGAAATGAAGCTGTTGCTTAAGAGGGATGCACACACTCTGACCAAATAATTCTTTTGGTTTTAAGATATAGTAGAATAATTCTTAGTGAAACTGGGAAGGAAGATTTCTAGACAAAGAAAGATGTCCCTGCCTCTCACCCAAATGGTTTGGGATGAGCACTTGAGAAGTGAAAGTGTACTACTACAGTGAAAAGTACGTGGTGAAAGCCCTACAAAGACAATGAGAGATAAATAAGGAGAAAAGAGAAAGCTATTTTTTTCTCATTTCTTTATCCTTAAGGAGTTTCATCATTCTTGAAGCGGGTTATTGGGGTGGGAGGACCCTCAAACACTGTCCCTGTTAACATATCTCATGTTTGGCATCTCTTATTTTGTTGACTCTTTCTATTGTCTAAGTAATAGATTGCCTTTCACCCAACCCATAATAATATATCTCGTCAGCTGTCTTAAGCTTGATGCTTCATTGGTCATTTCTATTTGGTTGGCAAACTTGGTCACTCTAATACCACGATGGGTACAAAAAATACAGGATTAAAGTTCCAAGTCTGAAGAACTAGATATGGTATTTAATCTCAAGTCAGAATTCGTTTGTGACTAAAGTCCCTATGAAACTTTTCCAAGAGTCCAAATGACTCTTGTACAACATTTATATATTGTATTGGTATTTATATACTTTGGGATTTTTATCTTATCTTTGTGTTCAGTTAGTATTCGAGTGGGGGTGTCCCATTATCATGCTCTAGTTGAAAGACATGAACATAATAATATCGGTTTACAAAATGATGTCGTAAGACAGAGAACCCACTATGACAAAAATGGTATTGATGGTACATGGCTAGAAAATAGTGCTGCTATTATTTGTTACTATCATAAGTGTTGGTTAGTAGGAGTAGTAGTAATAGTACAGCGATGATAACAACCATCATCGATTTCTTATTAGCCCTTTCAGCTTTCAGCTTAGCGGTCTTAAAAGCTTTATAGATCCTCTGCAAGTAAAATGAATAGGAAATGACAGAAGTGCTGTTTCCTAGCTTCATAAAAACTTAAATCAATAAACAGCAGACAGCAGGGCTTCGTCTTCGTCAGCAAGGAAGTGGAAGAAGTCGCCTCTTCCTTAGTCTTTTCCAAACATATGATGGTCTTTGGTTAAAATGCATATCAAACCGTACCGATAATAAGTAAATTCTTCTAAGGCATAGTTCTCAACTGTCTTTCAATTTCACTACTACTAGCCAGTTACCACAGAAATCGACAACTTGAAAATTTTCATCCACTTCATGATATTGAAATGATATATATCTAGATTATGCAATATTAATAATGATGATAATTCTCTTTCTTCTTGAATTTAATATCTATGACTTAAATTATACTTCAAACACTTTAGAAAGCCAAGGTACGCCTACCATATATAAAACCACTCTTCCAAGCCGATAAGACCAGAGTGACTATAATTACACAGAGTGAAATGAGAACCTCCTTCTGTTCACATGATTAAACTCTTCTTGTTCTAATTAAAAATGGCACATGTAAAATAAACTATCGGCGCAGTCATAAAATTATTAATTTCTTTGAGTCTGGTTTGCACGGTCTGTCAGCTTATCAATTGCAATGGAACAGAGATCTCTCTCTCTCTCTAGAGATAAGAACAAGGAATAAATTCCCCAGTTGGATTCTACCTAAAAAAGCGTTAATATCTGATGGAGATTCTTGGTAAATTTGATGATCGAATTAATCGCTTAGGAAAACTATCAAACTCAAACCAACCAAAATGAGCTTTGCTTTTCTTCTCTCTTATATCTTTGTTGAGTCTCCATGTACCTTTGTTAACAAGGAGAATTCATATTCCATTGATGATGTCTCGCTTGAAATACTTTGGTACACATAAAAGCTCAGTCGAAGTAATATCACCATAAAACCCCCACCATCAACGAGAGAGAGAGAGAGAAAGTAACATAATCTTATCGGGATGTCAGTAAGAAGCTCTCCATTTTAAGTCATACATTTCCTTATTCAAGAGATGGATATAAATTCACATCTTATACAGATGGATTTGCCATTATGTTAGATAATCTTTAGTTGAAGCATAACGAAAGTTTGGGTCTTTGAACATCCTTAAAGGATTCGTCGCATAACTATACACAACTAAAATCTATGTTAATACATGCATGTTTAATATTCTTAGGATATTATAAGCATATCGTATTACATTTAGTGTAATATTTAAAGTGCACGACATCCCTTCGACATCTCATGAAGAAAGTCTTCTTTGTATCAAAACGAGATTGATTACGTACCCTTCAGGCACTCATAGTCCTCCAATTTCATCTTATTATAGTGTAATTCTATTCCTATCATTTCTTATTCATCTAGACATGATGGGTAATGCTTATGAAGCTATTTTTTAGACGAGATCCCGATGGATGTTTTTGATAGTGAACACGCGTAGATTTTGATTTTATTTTGTTATTAGGACATTGCTACATTGCAGCATAGGAGGACTGTCTATATTTTCAATTAGAGATGTCTATTTATTTTTTCAATCTTTAAAATGTCTCCATACTTTTGTATTTCAGGAGGAATATTTCCAGAAGAATTTAAATCAACCCCTGTTGAAACCGCCTTGAAGTATGCCGTCTTTTCAGTGAATCGAGAGCGTAAATTACTCGGGAACAATACAACGCTTGTGTACCGCACGTTGTTCTACAAAAATAACGATATCTTCCAAGCAACTAAAATAGGTATGTTTCAATAATGACGTTTTTATAATTTAATTCAATAACACCTTTCGAAACGACAGTCCCTTGCCCTGGTTAAATCACGCCAGTGAAGTGAAAATGTCCTCAGATGCTTATTCTACTTGGACACAAGCCCTGTCATCATAAGGTACAAGTACAAATAGTCATGAGAAGGTACTATAAAGAGTTTGTGAAGTATGGAACAACGAGGCTAATGCTATCTGCCAAATTGCGGTTAACCGTTTAGCACAAGAGTTAGTAGTAGTAGTAGTAGAAGTAGCACTGATCTATGTGATGCATTTCCCTATGGTGCGATAAAATTTAATCAAAGACCTCAATATGTGAAGACTACAGGGAGGGATAAGTGTCAGTATCGTGTAAGTAATATTTGATGTGAGGTGAAAGCTAAGGGAAGTTTAACATTATAATAGTATAAAGAAGTCTCTCTTTACTATGGCTTCTCTGTCTGTGTCTCTCCTTTTGCATACTAGTAGTAATAGTAGTAGTAGTAGCTACTTCATACAAATGATTATAAAGGCTGTCGTGAGCGCATGGGGAAGCAGATGACATGAATGAATGGGAATAGACAAGCTTCTACTACATACATTTTTGAAATGTGTGGAATGTGGATTGGTGTATTATACGAGACGGTGAGAGTATTTTTTTCTAAGGCTGGAGAAAGCAGACGAAAGGAGAGAGTTTAGGTTAGACAACAAGCAAACTAAAGAAGAAAAAAACCGGGTAGTAAAGAACAGTCAGGGATCGAAACGTCTTTTGAGATATGTTGGGTATTAAGTGATAGGGTTAAGGGCCCAGGCGTGATGCATGTTCGTTGTGGGTGGTTGAATATGTATACTTAAATCTAGTAGGGAGATAGATATTATTTATATGCGTGCATGTGGATGTACCTACACGGTAGAAGAGTGCAAAAAGCCAGAAAGTCAAGTCAGGTCCAGGAGACCGAACATTTCATTAGAATTCATATATTCAAAAGTGAAAGAATTTTTTCATGAAGAATGCATGCAGAATCCACAAAAATACTCCCTCTAGTCTTATCAAAATAATATTGCATTATGCCCTATGCACTATGGCCTTGCCATGGGCCTCTAGTACTCTCTTTTCCATGTATGACTTCAACTAGTCAGTCAGTAAGAGCTATGAAAGTGTAAGGTATGAAAGGAATTGACTAGTGGCCTTCTTATGGATCGATACACTTCGGATTATAGTACATGATATGGTACTAGTGGTAAATTCCACTTTGAAAAACTTTACCGGGACTATCTAATTAGATCAATATGGACTCACTCCTCCCTCATGGTGATATTTTTATGATACCATCTACTCAAATTAGATACAATTCCTCGTTTCTATACTTTCATCATGAATACATATGAAAACACTGAAGGAATGGATAAAGAAATCACGATTGAAACACTACAATCCATTTATATTCATGCAATTTTGAAAGAATATTTTTATTGAACCAATTGAACTGGCAATGATCCACAGAATCGTTTACTTTACATTTATTATCTCATGCTAGAATAAAAAAAACAATTTTCATATCAAATACTCCAGCCTATTGACTAATCAATTGAAGTTGGAGTCGTTTATGAATTATAGATCAAAGAAAAAAAATGGTATTTCTAATAGAAAAAACCTACCCAAGGTTTTATACCTCAAGCGTCTGTCTATTGAGCGTATACCGCAGCGTTTACACCAGATTAGTTTTCAATACAGTCACGAAAATTCAATACACACACAAATTAGGTATTTACTTTACTTTGGCCCTATTAGCAGTACACCCCTGAGGTACAATTAGAATAATAGTCTGAAGGAAGGAAGGTCAAATGGAACTGTTGGCAAATATGTAATGATGGCTTGAGATTTGTACAAGAGAAACATGACATACAGGGAGTTAACCCTTATTACTTAGGTTGGCATGCATGAAATATCTGATAAACTACTATCACCATCAGCTTATAGCATTTCTTTGAACAAATGCATTGCATGAGTTCACACAGGAAACCACATCTTTATTGGATGAGTATTTGCTTTCATTTGGGACTTCCACCCAAAGCCAAAAACGAAGTCGAAGTCAAGCTACGAATGTTTGTTCAATGTTCCCTCATTCCAAAAGAACAGATCGTTTGTTAGAATTCCATTTATAAAGAGAGAAAGGGACTAGGTTAACTCGAGGCTAAGTAACTTGTTAAATCGTTGGGCCACTCAAAATACCATTAGAACAGAATCCTATCACCATGACTTGTGACTTGCTTAATAGCTCCAGTAGTACACTTAAATGTAACCTAAAGCAATAATCTCTTATGCGTACTCTACCTTAATGCAAGTAAAATTCAGTGGCTAACTATAACTATTTTGCCTTGGAGCTGGGAATTTCATTCTTATTATTTTTATCTTACATATATCTCAGTCCCTTCCATCTACTCGTAAATATGCATCTACTACAACTTCTACTTCATGTCGAGGCTAAATCCAATGTGGTAATGGGTATAAAAGAGACAAAATCTGGATAACACCAAAACTGAGGCCAATTTCACAAGCGAAAGTACTAAAAGCAAAGTTTACGGAAGTAGGTTGAATACAATAATCTATTTTCACTTCTCTATTTATTATGCACTCTCTACATCCTGTACAAACTATATAAATACATCGTACCTACAGTAGTATGTAATGAGATTTGAATAATTTCTGGTAGCTTTGATACTACAAAAATATATGCACTTTGTACCCCCAACCATATCAATGTAATACCCGGTCTAACAAACCGACAGTAGGGAATTCAATTTCAACCCAATTTGCATTTAACTCTTACACCCACTCAATTGATACAACCACAAGATGTACGTACTTATTCAATTAGATTACTCTTACCAGTGCAGTAGTAGTAGTAGTTTTACCACACTGTGTGTTTTACAAGTCTAAACAATTCCGTATCATCTTTGTACTTTCTTCTTGGATGATGGCAGAAGTGAAAGAGAAAGTTCATGTATTGTAAGAGGGAAAGATAGGTCCTGTTTATAGAAACCCTTGACTTTTACTCTTAAGTTAGTTTGTATTCATTGCTCAACCCAAAATAGGGAATCAGATGGTAACAAGGGAGAATTAGAAAAGGAAATATTTGCAAAGCCCATTATATAATAGTTTGTAAGGATGTGGATTGTTATAGGTGTTGAAAACAAGTTAGTTTTGCTTTGATCGGGGAAAGTTGGTTTCATTTTGTTGGTCTTGTGGTTAAGAATGAATATAAAATGTATTTAGTGGTGTGGGAATCAAAATAGCATGACTGTATTTCCATTAGAAGATAGAAGTAAATGATACCCATTACTTTCAGGTTTGTTATAATCACCTATCGTAAATGAGTTAGTAATTACCATAAAGATAATGACACCCAGTAATGACAAGTTAGGTAATCCGGATGGCTTTACTAATTTCATCCTCTTTGTTCTCTTCATCCTTATTTTTTATCTATCGTTAGTGAAATAAATTGGAATTGGATTACACATTGACCTTGATTTGAGTGAGATAATGATATCAAGCTATTTTCATACTAGCTTGGGTTATGTCTGTGCTTGTACAAAACTGTTGAGGTACACCTGAACAGGATTACATAACTTTGAGCATCTAAAATCCTTTCGCCTTGGTTTGGAAACTTCTAAAACTTTCATTGACAGCAAGAGGCTATCCTTTAACCTTAATGTCTAGGCATTGTGTACTCAATCGTCATTGATATTTTTGGTGAAAGTTGTGTATATAACTTTCATAGCCCTTTGCTCAAGAAATCAGATTGAATGTATTTTTCCAGTAACAAGAGGAAACAAATAAGATTATTAAGTGCAGTTTGTGATGCTTTACGACACAAAGATAGACATTAATTCAGACTAGGCATAATTGGCTGTCTTCCCAATCATAAATAGCGAACCACAAAAGTGAAAGCCTTTGTGTTTCCTTCACATTCAACCAAATGGTAATCAAATATTGTACTACTACCTAACCTTGCATCTAGGTTAGTCTCATCATAATAACGGTACTTTTGGCCAAAATGGCACAAATGCTAGTAGTTTCCGACCAAGAGTTAAACACGCTGGCAAAGGGTCTACTTCTACTGTCAAGTCATTCAAAGATGAAATGTTAGGAAATAAACGGTAAAGTGACTGACGTGTGGATGAATAGACATAATATGTGGTGTTTCACCATCGTGTGATGGTGTACGTGTGTGGTTGTCGATTAATTTGTGTGTCGATTCAAGAAATCTAATTTTGATCTAATTCTGTCTCATTAAATTGTCAGGATGTCAGCTGATAAGTGGAGGGATTTCGGCTCTTTTTGCCAGTGGTGTGGACGTCTCCCTGGAGTCCCACTTGAAATCCCTTTCTTTCTCACTAGATTTGCCTCTTTTTCTGCCTACAAGTTCTTTCTATGACCAGGATCCCTTGGCGTCCAGACTTTCACCACCCCACAACTACCAGTTCAATGGGTTCCCTGTGAAACTCTCACCTTCCAAATCTATCCTCGCCATGGCACTTAGGGATGCTGTCATCTTCCTTAATTGGACCAGGGTTGCTCTGCTTTACGAAGAACCTGACGGTAATGAAAACATATTTTACATCCAATCACTCTTATTATTATTATGTCAAAAATATCTACTTTCTCCTCACTTTGTACTCTTTGGCTTACCCGTTTTTCTACTTTTTTTTATTCCTACGGTTGATTAAATATACCCTAGGAGACATTCCTTTCAGATTCAGACGAAAATATTATCTTACTTTATAAATTCATTATCTCTTTGAAAATTGCTACAGAGTTGGTCTTTTTTAATAGCGTTTCAGCCCCTCTCTGTGTAGTAAGTTTAAGTAGAAAAATAGAAGTTTTCCAGCTACAGACTTTTAGTCAGAATGAAGATGAAGGGATTTTAACGAAGTTCTATTTCCCCAAAATGCGTAGTATTCAGTAGGAAAAGGAAATCAAAATTGAAATTACTGCTTGCTTAAGTTCGGCATTTCCTTTTGAAAAATGAATTCTGCCAATCCTTTAGAAAATTAAGTACCTACTATTCCAAACTGCCGTTGGACAGTTTTTGTGAAGATAGAGTAAATAAAAAGGGATTACCTTAAGCTAGACCGTTTATTTTTTGAAGCAAGATGTAAAATCAACAGCAGCAGAAAATCTGTGTAGATCTCAATGAGATTGGATGAAATGGGTTATTTTTCTTTTCCTATCTGAGCGTAAACTGCGTGTGTGTATACAGACTGGGTGAAAGGGAAAGTAACTTAGAGAAAGGGTTTGGCTAAAATTAAATGATAATACAGATTCACAGTATTCAAAGGATATATCCAATTCCCTTTCAAAAATATTTTTCTCATTCAAACATTCATTTTTATACTATCTTTTGCATCAAGTGACGTTGGTTGCATATGAGTTTTTTTTAAATACCTCAGTTTCTAAGAATTTTACATTTTGTCAATTTTTTCCAAATTTAGAAAGTGTACCAAATGAATAAATGTGGGATATAACACAGCACTTACCATTTCTTTATTGACTAGACCCATGTGACAATATATACATAAATTCGTCTTTCATAAATTATAACTAAATTAAACATAAATAAGTTCAATATATTTTTTTCCCTGTACAAAAATTGAGTTTTAAAAGATGCATGCAAAGATCAATTTCAGTTTGGCTTGCGTCTATTTGTTTTTGGGCAATATGTCTATTTTGTCTTATATAATGTGTCCTTCTAAAATTAACTAAAACTTACTGTATCGAATCATTGTTTAATGGGAAAACTCTGAAATATGTTATAATAAAATAAATGTGTTAATTTTTTTTACAACCAAAGGTTTAGTACAAGTGGAGTATCTTATTAAAAAACGGGAGACATCACAAAAAGGTGGACTGAGCAGTCGGCGGTCAGAGCTATTTTCGAGGGAAGTGACGCCAAGTAGTTATCGTGATGTTCTTAACGAGATCAAACGTCGCCAAATATTTAATGTTATTGCTGATATCAAGCATTTACCTCTATTTTTCCGCATTGTAAGTTACAATTGACTTTTCTCCACGTCCAAAAAAAATCATTTGTCCTACATACAAAAATGCTGTCTTAGTTGTAACGTGACAGGACAAGTTGGTAAAAAACACAGTAGCGAGGAACTTTCTGACATGTAAATTTTTTGTTTGAGCAGATTTTGCAACTACAGATGAATGATGCAAGATACCACTACCACTTCACAACTTTGGTGAGTGCACTTCCATCCAATCTAATTTTCTTAACTAATTTAATAAGTCTTCACAAGCTCATAGCTTACAATTGCAGAGGACAATTAATTTCTTGCCAACCTTATTGTCTCCTAAAAGATTATTAGTCTCAGTTAATTTCCTTTTTAAAAATGCAGTAATTACAAATTACAAATGCCGCAGCGAGCAAACATCATTTAGACAAGTTACGAAGAAATCTTTTAAGCCTGTCTGCCGCAACTTTGTGGTTTTTACATGACCCTATGTAGTACAACAATTGTGTATTGTACAACTATCTGGTGGAGTTCCCTTTTATGACTTTCAAAAGTACAAGAAAGAAAATACTTTCCGTTCAACCCTAAGACCTACATTGCAGTTGTGGGTACATTCATAGAAAAAAAAATGCCAAGACACTTTAAACATGTGTACAGCCAGAAAGAGATAATGAAAGACGAGACAAATTGTATCGATCTAAAGGACAAAAAAATATAACAAATTTTGGATGAAATTAGACGTGAAAATAGGGTCATATAGCTGATGTAGGGTTTTACAAAAGTAACTAGGTACTTTGAAGTTTATCCATATTATATCGTAAGTGAGCAGTAAGTATTTGCGAGCTCGTGGTTGAAAAAAGTTACTGCAGATACATTTATCAATTGAGATACATTTATCAAAGGAAAGGAAAACCCACCCAGATTCTTACAATCAGTCTCTCCTAGCATTCAGAACTTCTTTTCCCTACTACCATATACTACTACCAACTAGACACTCAAGTTCGTACAAATCTAATTCTTCAGCACACCTGTAGGGCGGTACGGTGTGGCATCTTTTCCTCTTTTCACCAACACTCAAGATGAGTTAAATTGAGTGTGTTCTATCGAAGCAACCCTTATATAAATAGAATATAGTAGTCCCAATTATTCTTATTGTATTATTTCTGTTAACATTTTTCTGTTAACATTTTTGTGTGTTCAGACGTTGTTCATCTGCTAATTCATTCCTTTTAAATACATAATAATATGTCCCTGTGTGAACATTAAAAGCAGGTTTTGTCAAATGGCAGAGGTATACTAGAGGTACAAGTAAAATGAAGTTAGTCTAAATGCTTTATATTATTCATGAGAGAAAGTCATTTACGTTGGGAAGAAGTCAAGACCCAGAGTCATTTTTTTTATTGTATATGGCCGTGGTGGTAAGTTTTGGTGCTTGAAGGTTAAGAGATGCTATCAAGAAAATTACGTGTAAAGCTCTGTAAATCCAGTTTTCACGGCTCGTGAACAACCTCTTAAGTTCTTAAGAAGGGAAGAATTGGATTAAAAGGGATTACCCAAGGATGGAAAGGAAAGGACTTAAGAGTTTAGGTTTAAGTTGCTATTTCTACACTATGCAACTTTCCCCTCTGGTACTTACCACATTCAGTGTAAGATTTGCTCCTGCTAAAGGTTCCTTTAACCAGTAGTATCATTTCTTTTAGGATGGCTCATTAGGGAATAAATAACATCACGAGTCAAATGTCACGTGAAAAAGTCCCCTTCTTTTGAAGGAAATGAGTCACTACTTAAATTAATTACAGAGATAAAGTTCATCATCAAAGAGTTTTTCTTACTCGAGATTTCTGATGATGACAGAGAGTACGAGCTCGTAATATTTTTAG
Source organism: Isotoma decorata (assembly GCA_034698605.1). Classification (NCBI taxonomy): domain Eukaryota; kingdom Metazoa; phylum Arthropoda; class Collembola; order Entomobryomorpha; family Isotomidae; genus Isotoma; species Isotoma decorata. The sequence continues at coordinate 34,229 of JAQGBU010000032.1, forward strand.
CAAGGAGTTATTTCACCTCAGTTAGCTGGCAGTGCAGAACCTTTGCGTTGTTAGCTACTAATTTCTTTATGCTGTTCAGGAATATTTTTTTAACTAGGTCTTTACCAGCTTTCTCCCTTGTATCTAACAAGGAAGAAAGCTTTTCCCTAACACTTATGCAAATGAAAATGATTTATAAGATTTTTCAGGGAAAGTTGACATTTTTTTTCTCCAGTATTAATAAACGGTCTGGAAGTTCATAAATTTCAGCGTACATCCTGTTGAACTTTAAAAACTATGATTTTGCCATAAATCCTAGAGACGACAACACTGCTAGCTCTTATTACTTAAGAATTTATTCGACCCAACCTGAACAACTTATTTAACCACATGGAACGATTTGTGCATTCGTATTTAAGTCCTATAAGTTCAGTTTTGAGAACAGACTTATTGCCAGTGTCGTCTCAGAATTAATTTGTAGCTATTCCACAAATTGCTAGAGAGGGAGAAAGAGAATTTAACTCGTTAATTTACTTAATCCACGCCCATTTAGAGTACCGCTTGATCCTTCGGGAAACTGAGTTTTACCACAAAGTGGAATAATAATAGGATGGACCCAAGACTAGAGAGACCGTGAAACTTTTTAATTACCGGTTGGAATACTTACAGTTTGAATAGTCCGATTTAAATTTGAAGTGATACTAAAAGTATCACTTAAGTTGAAATGAAGATGCAAAGGTAAAATACATTTGGTTAAAATTCCAATCAAGAGAATGGAATAATAATAATTTTAGAAAAAGGACAAACTTAAACCATAAATATCCTCGTCCTCGTTTAAGATATTTGAAAACCATTTACCCCTTTCCCTTTTCAAACGTATAATATATGTCCATACATACTGCCATTTACAACCCTTCGGAAGCAACTCCACATAAGAAAAGCTTGTGCATCCTCCGAGTGTGCAGGAAGTACTGTTTGGTAATTTTTCTATAAATCCTACGTCTGTCTTTTGATCCCTCAGGACCTGGAGATGTACGACTTAGAAGATTTTGGCTACAATAGTGTGAACATAACCTCTTTTCGACTGATAGAGCATACCGAAGAAAATCTGCGAGCCATTGAAGACATGCAGCGATTTAATGCAAAAAGCTACTCAAAAGTTTTGCAGGTGAGTGAGTGACTCGCAGAGCGTTCTTTACTTTACATTATACGTACTACTACCACCACTACCACTACTCTCGTACTTTGTTCAGGGGTAACATTTTACTCTCACAAAGTAACTTCCCCCTTTTCCCTTTGCATCTGTAAACTTCTTGTGGTTAAAACTAAAGAACTGGAAGATGTGAGTGAGAAAGTTCACTGTCTTTCTGTGTGTATGCATCTTCTTTACTTTATAAAAAGTCAGTGAGTCAGCTCAATCCGTGTAAGTAAGCAAGAAGTAAGTAAGTAAGTAATGTAATTCCGAATTCGGTGTAGATAACCCTGGGAAAGATGAGACGATGGAGTTGTCAGTCACTAAATAAGTTTAGAAACAGTTTCTTACGTTCTTTTGACTACACATAGGGACATCCTCTTCGTTTTTTCTACTTTAGACACACAAAAAAGAATTGAGTGAAAATGCTATTTGAGGAAATATATTTATATTGAAAATATTCTATGCTAAAGTATTGGATATAACAGATTTTGCAGGATGTTAAAATCATGAGTAAGCACTAGGAATATATATATATATATTTATACTTATGACATGATGGCTTTCTCCATCGGAAAAGCAAAGAAGGAAAAATCCCACACTGGTAAGGATCTACGAGACCCAATACGACTAAGGGGTTTCTCTAGTACATTATATGTAAAAGGTTTTTGCAAAACTCTAGTTTCAAGTTGATTTACTTATGATCCCAGGTTTTAAGTAACGGAAGAAAAGGGATGTTTGAGTCGATATATATAATAATAAGGTATAATGTATATTATTATGTCATGTTAGGGAAATAAAGGAGTGATCTTCTTCTACACTTGTGACTTCTTTGAGGATTTGCATGGATGGTTGTCAGTCCGCAAGATTTTCTCAAGTTTGTGAATAAATTTAGAGAGTTTAAGTAAATGGTGGCCAATGTTTTTAGTGGTAAAGTTGATAGAATCCAATGGTCTTAAGACGATCGAAAGTAAATTCGTACGTGGTTGGGTCTCTCTGGTGACTAGGACACATTACACACTAATACCTAGATGTATCAGTAGGACAAGAAGTGTCAGGGAGGAGATGAGGGTGAAAGTTTGAATTTTGCTATTCTTACTTTCTCCTTGAGTAAGGAAGTAAACTTTCGTATGTTATATATATTTCGTATGTATGAAAGTCGAACTCATACTTCTGTTTTTGTGGTTTCAACTTGAACCTAACTACTTAAGTAGAGAGTAACTGACTGACTCGACTGGTATTAATAGGTACTTTTCATGATCCTCCTTGTCATCTTACGTTACTGTCCCGTTAAATTCGGCTACTCCTTCGGGGTTATAATATTATGAATAGTTAGGGTTAGTCTAGAGTCGAGATGTTGTTTTATTATTAGGGATACTGTGTACACAAAACTTATTAACTAGTACTTGGTCTTCTCTTTCTCTTTCTCCCCTCTGACTTAGGAGTTGGTAGCTTGGAGATAGTTGCTTTCACTTGTAATAATAAATATAATGCTCTAGTACGTATGTCCTTACCCATATCATAATACACTCGTGGTGGTAGTAGCATAAAAGGAGTGATGATACTTGGAGTAGTAGAAGTGGTAATAATAATAATAGAAGTAATAATAATCTAATATAATGTGACTTGACTTGTTTATCCTCTCTTTGCCATAGACTGACGCAGCATTGATGTACGATGGCGTTTTATCCTTCTGTCATGGACTGAAATCGTTTGATGCCAGTCATGAAATCCGACCAGCTAATGTGTCCTGTGAAAGGGAACAATCATGGCCTGATGGTCTGTCACTCCTCAACTATATTAACAGTGTATGTCTTTCCATGTCATTCTCATTGTCACCCGCTTATCAATCATCCCTCAGCAGCAAGGAAGGAGCAGTGTGTGTGTCTCCTTTGCTCTACATGTTAGTTCTGGGCCCAAGTGCCACTTACAAAATGGTGAAGATGTGATGAGTTGAGCACAAGTCTCAAGACTTGGACCAAAACTGCCATAATACAGTATCATCATCAGTATATAATATGATAAAATACTTTTGTTTCCTATGTTTATTTTCTACCCTTACTTTTCGGCACCTATGACAAGCTCATAACCATCAAAGAAGGAGCACTTGTTCCTGCCACGTATAAACTGTTTATAATGCCATTCTCAGTCTCTTTCTCAACGACACTTATAATCCGAATTCATCCCTTTGTCGCCAAATGTTTTATGTCCTTTTCATAGATCATGATATGAGAAATGATTTTTCTACTATGATCTCTAAGATCCTGTAAAGATGAATACACATTAATATACACCCTATGTATGTATATATCCACTTGTAAGTGGTATACAAACACTGAACAAGTTTCTTCTTTGACGTGACGCCTTTTCTTTCCCATTTATAGCTCTTGACAATAAAAGTTAAGATGTCCATCTGTTCTTTCAGTTTCAGTAGCTTTCCAAACTGTCATGAAAAAATCTAGAACATTTCACTTTACTAGAACAATTAGGTAGTGGGATTTTTTAGGGTTTGATGCATTGATGCTTTAACCCAGTAACATCATTTTATGACAAATGTTTCAATGCCTCCGGAACAGAATGGACGGATGCATTTTATACTTTGTAGACAAGTTGTGCAAGTTGTCGAGTAAAAATAACAATGGTATTATTTTATTTTATTAAATCATTTCCACAGGTCTCTTTTGATGGTCTCACAGGGAAAGTTCAACTTCGCGAAGGAAACAGACATGACCCAACCCTTACTTTTATGAAATTGAAAAATCGTTCCCTCCAACCTGTAGGTCATTGGTCACCATCGAAAAGACTTACAGTACATGATTACGACGCTTTCAGCTCTCGGGATACTATTAATGTAACTTTAAGGGTTACAACTGTCCTTGTAAGATTTAACAAAAATGCATTTCCTCTATTTTTGGCCAAGTAGCCTGGTTGATAATTAAATTTGAATTGCTTTGAAATTATCTACATAACAGGAAAAACCTTATGTAATGTTAAAACCGGACACAAACCTCACAGGAAACTTAAGATATGAAGGGTTTTGTATTGATTTGCTCAAAGACGTTGCCAATTTGGTTGGATTTCAATACGTAATATCAATAGTCGAGGATGGAAAATACGGAGTGGAAGATCCTGATACGAAGCAATGGAATGGCATTGTTCGAGAACTTATAGACGGGGTAAAAGCTATTAGCCCAATTTGTTTATCACTATGATTGGAAAATTTTAGACTTTTTTTTGTAAAATACTCCTATACTTGGCTGCTCTTTGTACTAATTTACTTGCGATCTGTTGGCCTTGAGACAGAACAAGAATGCTGGAAAGAAAAACAAAGAAAACTTTTTTTTAGTAAATGCTCAAGTATGAGTGCTTCTTTTTAATGTTCATCATAAATTTTCCCAATTTTTTCCAACTAAGAACACCCCGTTTTTATTGAATTCTGACTCGCTGAATGTAACAAAAATGATGTACAAAACGGATGAATTTTGTGTTGCTAAATTTCCTTAACATGTGTTACAGGAAATGACAGATTGATTACGAAATATTATTTTTAATTAAATTTCAAATTCGGCCAAGACTTTTCAAAATTTTGTATTAAATTTCAATTTTAAAATGTCCGATTACTTTGCTGATGGAATATAGCAGGACCCTATTCAATTAAATAATGTACCACACCTCCGACTCTTACTTAGTTAAAGTGTGTAGCAAAAAATACAATCGAGCCTAATGAAATGCAGTGACACACACACTATATAGTATATGCTTAATTATTGTGGGTAGTGTCAACTGTCAGCATTAATTAATTTTTTTCTGTAACACATACATTCGTAAATGCACAAACGCAAGGAAATGCACTTTCCCTCTTCCGTCTCTCTATGTCTGCAACCAAAGGGCAGCTTTTCCTATCTTTCTATTTGTGTTATAAGTAGATCTTTCCGCCCTTTCGATCGGATGCCAAGAATGCATGTTCAATCTCTGTTTCAGAAATCAGACTTGGCAGTTGGGTCCATGACCATCAACTCAGCACGAGAGAAAGTCATTGATTTCACCAAGCCGTTCAGGAACCTTGGTATTTCCATCTTATTTAAGGTAACGAAAATATAACATCAGCACCATATACTACCTTCTCCCATTATATCTTGGCTTTTTTTCTTTATGAGCTCTTTATCTTTTTTGCAATCTCTTTAATATCCATCGTCTGTTTTTCTATTCACTCATCTCAAACAGCTTCCGAAGAAACCACCAGCTCGGCTTTTCAGCTTCCTGAATCCTCTCTCCGCTGAAATTTGGGCATGGGTTGCGGGTAAGTCTGCTCAATCAGCTATTTATTTAGGCATTTATTACTGTAGTAAGTTATTCGGTTCTAAAAGGTACACACAGTCACAGAGATGACTACTATCATCACAAATATTGGCTCAAATAATCAAAGACAACAAACTATAAAGACTAAAGAAACTATATGAAATGACTTTGAATTATTCTGGGAACAATGCTAATTTACTAATTCACAGTGGAAAACAATCAAAAAGTAAATTTATTCTGGTAGAGTACATAATAGAAAACAATGAATAATAGGACCATATGCGAACAGTGATGAAATGAGCTGTGGCACAGCAAGCTGTTCTAACTAACTATGGGGACACGAGTTTTATTGTCTCTTGAATTCAATTACTCCAAACTTCACTGCTTTCCATTTCCCCCACCTGGTACGTGACACATTAACACGAATTCAGACATCAGGTACTTATTGTCCTATTTGTGTAGTATTTGATTCGACAGCATTTTCACCTCAAAGACAAATTTACTGCGGAAACAGGGCATAGACGCAGTTTCGGTCTCTTCAGACCTACTTATTGTCAATGTAAAAATTTCCAATGCGTCTACAATTGACAACGTTTGCAGAAAGAAACTTATACCGTATTTCATTAAGATAAATCTCATATCTAGAAAATACTAGAAATATTTTTCTTTTCAAATTCAAATTATGTTTTCCATACCCAACAGACAGATACTTTAGGGGCGACAGAAGTTATTAAAATGATTTTTTTAATTCCCCAAAAGGCAAGTGGGACATTTCATTGCACCAAGGGGTAAAAAATCTGCATAAGATTGTATTGTACTCAAAGCCAAGTAAATTTACGGATAGTAAGTTCATTCATTGGAAGTGTATTATAAGGTTTCGTGTGTGATTAAAGCGTAGGAATTCCGATTTAAGGAGTAATTGGAAGACACAATGCATATAAATGAACCCGCTTGTCATCCAACATACCCGATGAGATGAGTGTGCAGTGACAGTATAAAAGCATGTCAAGTCAAGGCAAACCTTTTACCAAACAGCTTATACAAACTTAGTTGGAAATATATATCCATAGAGTCATCATTATGCAATAAGTCACTTTTCTCTCGTGCATTTCTTTAAGAAATCAGTCGTCCCTGTGCACTTCCAGATGACAAAGTAAGTAGAAGCTGTCTCCGCTCGCGTCTCCGTCTTCTTTCAATGGATTATACGTATACAATGGTCCATCCAAGATGCTTTAAGTCATCATCATCAACCCTTCGACTTGGCTTTCCCTTGCCACACACAATTACTGCGATTTTACTACTATATACTACATCAGTTAAGAATTTTTTATCCCCAATATTCAACCCTTTTAGGGAACAAAGGGGTTTCCATTCTCCACTTGCGTCTTTTTAAGCTTCCAGTTATTTATATAAACTCACTGATGTAATATACAGCATTCATTCAATTTTTTAAGTCACTCTTGGAGCTCTGTGCCATAGACTTTTTTTTGTAAAAAAAGCAATCAATACTCATCAAATTAAACCCCTTCGGTGACTTTTTATTTACTACGTCAATTTAAATTCAATGCACTGTTAGAGGATTTTGAAGCTAGTGGTTTAATAATTTAATACAGCTATGGTATGGTTGGCTAAATGAGTGAAATTAATTGGGAAGTGGATTGTTTCAAAGGTATTGAGGTAGATATTTTCTGCTTTTATTATTATTTGCTTGGGGAGCACGTCTTAATTTTATCACCAAATACTTATTGCAAGATTGTAAGTGTAGAGACTGAGCGGAGATTTAGCTTTTAGGCTTTATGGCCTCGGTTATTAAAACCACGGACAGCCTTGTAATCTGGGGAGATCATTTAGGTTTTAGGTATAATATTGTAAACGTTAGATTTTTACTTAGTAAGGGTTTGTAAATTTGGGTGTAACAAAATTTTCATTTCTTATGGAGTGAATGGAGTCATCAATTGCAATAAGCTACACGGGGAAAGTTTGGGAATCACGTTTTTTATCAACGATTTAGAAGGGGAGAAATTCTTTTGAGCCCTTTAGTATAGAACTAAAAAGCGTTCGTATTAGACTAGTAGATTTCTGAAAGTTTTAGATTACTGCATAAAATATCCTAGTCGATTTATTGAGATTGACTACTTGTTGCAAATAAGAAGGGAAAAATTAGTGCTTGACTAGGGCTTTTTGATTACCTAAAGATAATCACTTATGCTAGAGGAAGTTGCAAGCCAAGGTAAGGCTTCTTGGAAATTTGAAATCCTCAAAATGTTTGAGAAAAGTACACTTAGCTGCAACTTTCCTAAATCTTCCTATTTTGTTTAACAAATAAATCTTCACCTTGGCTTATGGCTGGTCTTTGTCATCTTAAAGTCTTACACATAGCATAAAAATGTACATTTTTTGTTGATTTCTTCTACTCACAAGTAAATCAAATAACAAAACCAAACCCATACAAAAAATATTAATATAATAGGCGAGAATTGCAATAAAAGTAAAAATAAAATGAATCCAGTCTTGTACATTCATTACTAAATAATAAAAAAGCCAGGGGACAGCAGGGATCAAGAAGTTAGGAAATATTTGTTTGATTTTAACTTGAGAAGGAAAGATCTCATCCAGTTTATGATCAAATACAACCTTAATATTTGATTCTTGATATTATATTTCGTTCATAACCAGGCTACTCGTAAAAGTCCTTCATGTCTGGCTTATGTACTTGTGCCGGTCGGTGGGTTCTAAAAATATCCTTGGGTTATTATTATTGCATTCATTCGTACAAGATTATAGATATAGATTAGTTACTCCATCCATCCAAAGATCCAATATTTTGTCTTGGAGAAAATGAAAGCATACAAGAAGGGAAAATAAGATAAAGGGAAATGCCAGAGGAGACTATAAGACAGCTAAACTATCTGTTATTATTACACGTAATACAAGGAAAACTATGTAAGTATTTTATTTCATACCACCACTACCAAAAACGAGTATCAAGAGGCACGAAGAAAAGTTATGAAACCTCTCAGAAGGTTGTTTTATATCAAAGAAATTCCCAAGAGTATATTTCATCCAGTTCATTCAAACCTGTACAGATATATAGTAGTACTTCCTGTTAGTTCAACCATCAGACAAAGTGATGATGTACTCTTCACTCACTCAGACTGTCGACTTGTCGCATTCCTCTATCCTCATTTCTCTGATAGGAAGGAAGTAAAAGGACCTTCGTACTCTTGTGATTGTGACTGCCAGAGTATCAAATAAGAGGTCTATTGAGGGAAATAACTCTCGTGTTTGTACTTTTATACATTTTCATAGTTAGGTAGTGACTGTTGTGACAATCTGATGAGGATCTGATAACCTAGGATCTGTCTCTTTTTCCCTACATCTAAAATTATAGGGATAGGAAGGTAGGTTGTTGCAATGATTGAAATTGTCCACGTCCCTTGAGAGTTATTTTGCCTACAGGGGAAAGAGTTGTCTTCTAAGTTGTAACGAATTCTTTGTAATCAGTAAATTCTTAGTGAATTCTCCGGAGTTGTTTTGTTTCTATTATTTTTAATACTTTCAGTTAGTAATAATAATTGTTATTTTGATTAGGAGTAGGTACAAGAGGTTGCCTCGGGTGTTTTATTTATTTAGATGTTGTGGGACAATCTTTCTTGAGATTTGTACTATTTCTGACAGGATAAGGTTGGTGATGTGATCTACCTATGGAAAAGGTAGGAAGGGACTATTTTTAGGTTTTATATTGTGATTTTATATTCTACATGAAGTGTAGAGCTTCATTTTGAAGCTAGTTTTATATCCAATTTCTCTTCTTGAGGTGTGTGCAATCTGTGAAATATTATATGCTTGCAATGTGAACTACAAATTGAAACACGAGCAGTATACATTACTTTTAGATTTTCTAAAAATAGTAAATCTCGCCCAAAAATTGAGATATAATTTCAGCTTTTCTAAAACTTTTGATGATAATGGGTTTGAAGAATTGAGAAGAATGAACAATTTAAGAAGTTTATAAGCAATGGAAGAAATGAAAACTGTTTAAATTTGATTCTTTATGTCTTTTAAAATTTTCAGGTGCCTATGTCCTAGTCTGTTTCTGCTTATTTGTTGTAGCAAGGTGAGTTCTAAGTTTATTACGTTAAAATTCCTAATCTTTTCATCCTCATTCATCAATGATATTAAGCTGGAAAGTTGGGAATATTATTCTTTAGATTTACACCAAATGAGTGGCTTGCCCCACCACCCTGTGCAGGGGATGAAGGAATCCTTGAGAACCAGTTTTCTTTTCCGAATTCGGTTTGGTTTATAACCGGCACGTTCCTCCGACAAGGATCCGGCCTTAACCCGAAGGTAAAACTTACCACACTACAACTGCCTTCTACAAAGTACTAAAGCCAATAACATTTTCCTCTCGATAGAACTTTCTCTCGTAATTAAACTTCTCTCTTTGTTTATCACCCTTACTTACTTTACTTACTTACGTACTTACCTAAGTTTCCCATCCTAGGAAGTAAAATGGTTACAAATTATTAAGAGGATTTTCTTGGACAAGTTGTGTGTGTCCCTCTTAGTTCTTCTTCAGTTGTGAGAGTGTCTCTCTCATGTCTATGTCCTTAACACTGGTCATGCCACCATTAACTTTTTCTTCTTCCTTTTCTTTGTGTCATTTTCAAATGATCAGGCAACATCTACTCGTCTTGTGGGAGGAATCTGGTGGTTTTTTACGCTTATTATAGTGTCATCCTACACAGCCAACCTTGCCGCTTTCCTCACTGTTGATAGAAAGAGCACACCAATAGAGTCTGCGGATGATCTAGCTGAACAAACGGATATTTCGTATGGGACGCTGGAAAGTGGCTCTACAATGGATTTCTTCCGGGTACGTGAAATGCACTTCCAATGAACTTTCCCCTTGCCTTGTATTATTGTTATTACAGTGGCTTTCACCAGGATAGAAAACTTGATTGAAATTCACATCCTTATACTAATATCAGAGGGACCTTATAGTCAAACTGGTTACTGATAGATCCCCACACGTTGCTTTATCACTTAATGCATTATGTACTTGTGTATGTGGAGGCATTACTACTGTTATAAAATACTTGGGGATATTTTCCTCAGAGTACAAAACTTCTCATCTCATCACTTACGCACGTGGTGAAAATAAAAAAGAATCCAGGAAAAATCTCTGTTATCAACTTCATTTCATATACTTCTGTTATATTGCACCTGCCCCTATTTTACTCCTCTGCTATTCGTCTTGATGGTAATATGAAGTTGATACGAATGGAATATGCGAAAAAGACATAAAAAGATAATGAGGAGGTGTATAAAATGCAATAAAATTGGGGCAGATGAAATATGTTGTTTGAACTCTGCAACTATTATTATTACACATTTATACACAGAATAAGCTTATCATTAGAGAAAGGTCGGGAGGATGAGATATTTAGCTGAGGTTTTATATTTATACCAGTAAGGTAGATTGTATGGATTGAGAATCTACTTAAAAGGTTGACTTGGAAAGAGGCTGATGCTGAAAATAACAACACGAAATAGTATTTTCATAGATAATGCTATTTCCAAACTTGCCTTTTACCATAATGAAAGAAAGGTACTCTTGAATAGTGAAAGTATCTCGTATCTATAGAATGAAGCTAGTAAAATGATCTTAGTACATTATCTCGCTACGCATGCATATCACATACAAGAGAACTCATCATCAGCAAGACCGGACTAAATTTAATGTACACTCTATTATTATCATATTATTATTATGCACCTAGTCTTACCGAACGAATACCTGGTGGACAGAGGAGTGAAAAGTGGTCTGTACGTTTCTAAAGAAGAGACAGACTGTGAGTGAAAGTAGTAATAGTTGAGTAGTAGAGTATTGATTATCATAAAGAGAAAAGAGCCGCTGGGTCTACAAAGGATAGATGATTTAATTTGGTTATTCTTCTGGCGGCCTTCCAGCCAGATAGAATTGAACCTTTGCCCAAACTGGTCTTACGGGGAGAAAAGCAAAAACGACAGCTTTCAAGTGATTCACTTTCTCTCTACAAATTATATGTAGATTAAATCTCTGTTACCAACTACTCCCTGTGTACTTTGTATGTTCTGCCTTGCTAAACAGACTTGTATCAATGAAGTGTACTATAAGAAATGCTTAGGATGATACACTACATAATATCACATGACAGTGCATTTCTTTACACAACATAACATAAAATCGTTGAGAGTAAGTCGTGTTGCACCATCATGTGTGTCTTTCTCTAGGTTGCTAAAAGTACTTATGAACGACAAGTATAAATGTGAATGAATATGAGACAATTGTTATATCTTAAGAAGGCTTCTGCTTCTAACCCTTAGACTCCGAGGTGTGTGCACACACACATGCATACACACCCCTGCACCCATACTAGACTACAACTTCTTCTACCCGATTGATCCATCTTCTTATCTGATCATTTACATTACTTGCGACTCTCGAAATCAAAGAAGCTTTACTTTACTTTGGCTTAGAGAGTAGTTTTATTTCAACAGGGAGTCAATATGGTAGCAAAGGTTTATATATTCATGGATGTAATCTCATTTTAGAGGTGAGTGAAATGATTTGTGAAGGCTTTTTGGATTTAAATAACCTTCTTATGGGACAATCTAAATAAAAAGGAGAAAGCATTGAGGGGTGAAAGGAGTTGGAGTTGGAGTTGGAACGTATGTAATAATATGAGGCTAGACATACAGGGCTGATAGGGCTGACTTGGAGAGTTTTCTCTCCCCAGATAGGTAGATTTTTTTGTAAATGCTATAAATATGTGACAAAAAAGAAGAGAGAGTTGTTAATTTATGACTTATACTTTTCATCTGTGTGTATTATTATGTGTGTTTAATTATTTTAATAGAACTCTACAATTACAACGTATCAAAAGATGTGGAGTTACATGGAAAGCCGACAACATGTGTTCGTACAAACATATGAACAAGGAATCAAGAGGGTTCTACAAGGGAACTATGCCTTTCTAATTGAATCTCCAATGTTGGACTATGTCGTCCAAAGAGATTGTAATCTAACACAGATAGGTCAGCTAAAATCATTATTTTTTAATTCACCATCCTAAAATCCTATTTGTACACATTGGACTCAAGTCCAACCAAATACTAGCTTTTAATACTACAAGCCTTACTATTTTACCAGCCCTATCCTCACATAAAGCATTTTCTAGGCTCTTATTTGTTATGCCGGACACGTTAATTGGGTCTTGGCGTAGTACTTTTCTATAAGCTCTGTGTATATCTCTCTAATCATCTAGATACCCCAATTTCCTTGTATAATCATTACCAATCTATCTATATTGTTGTTTTGTGTTGTTAACAAATCTAGGTGGTCTGTTGGACTCAAAAGGCTATGGAATTGGGATGCCGAAGGGTGACTTGTTTTTTATATTTAATCTATAGCTTGACAAAGTTATCTTGTAGAAGTGACACTTCCACTCTAGTAGGAATAAAATCATGCTCAGCACTATTATTGTGCCGGTGTTTTTTCTAGAAACAGAAGAAAGCATTGCTTAACTTTTTTTATAGAGGAAAAAGCTTTAACATTTTAAATACCATATTTTACAGGATCTCCATGGCGTGATAAGCTTTCTTTGGCTATTTTGGAGCTTCAAGAAAAAGGAATGATTCAGCTTTTGTATAATAAATGGTGGAAAAACACTGGAGACGTTTGTAATCGAGATGATAAAAAAGATTCTAAAGCATCTCCCCTAGGAATTGATAATATTGGAGGAGTTTTTGTCGTTCTCTTTGCTGGCCTTGTACTTGCGATAATTGTGGCTATTTGTGAATTTTGCTGCCACGTGCGACGAAATGCGAAGATACGCAAAGTGAGTATTGTACCTATCAAATATTTTACCTATATATTTATACAAAACAACTTTCTCCTTCATAATTTTCCTATGAAACTCTTGATTACTCTTTTTTACTTCAAGTTACAAATGCTTTAATGAGTCATAGTGTATGTTTACCTATTAAATATTTTATTTCATCGTAAAGTAATTGCTCGTGTAGTTTTTCGTATAAAGTTATAAAAAACAGCTTTTACTACCCCTCCTGAAATGCTTTGCTTTGAAACCAACAAGCTAAACAGGTTTTGGGTCCTTCATAGATAAAGTATGTATAAGTAGGAGTTGATTAGAACCCAGTAAGTATTAGGGAACTAGCCGCCACTCAAATTGAGACATTTGGGCTAAATGAGTCGTAAAAAATCCGGAAAAGAGATTGACTTTACATGAATAAAGCGGGTTTTAGGGTTGTGTAAATTGATGTCTTTGTAAGTAATTCTACTTTCTCATTCCCTTCTTTCCTATGACATTAGCTATGAATAGAATGCTCAAGGCTTGTATGGAACTATGCAGAAGGAACACATACTATAAACAAATAGAAGGGAGGATGCAGATTTGAAAATAACTTAGCATTAAAAATAAATAATATCTATGAGACGACTCTTGTTAAGACGATTTGCATCTAGTTTTCGGCAATGTCTCAACCTCTATAATATCCTTCATTTTATTGCACTCTATCCAACTACACTGGCTTCCCTATATCCAACCTCTTGAAGAAAGTAGCATGAGTAGATTCCACACTCTAGTAAGTGTGTATTAACCCGAGTGAAAGGAGCCTCATAGCTTATTTCAATACATGCATACTTGCTGCTATCATGATATTCCCAAAAGTGTCAAGTAATTCATTTTAGCTTTTCCATGCATGACTCAAGCCTCATCCTCATCATCGGTCGTCGGGACTCTTTCACTTAAGTGGCCCCTTTTTCTTTATGAAGACACATAGACACTTACTCCAAGTGTAGAATGAATACGGTGACTTGGCTAGATCTTTGTATGCTGTGATGGCACATCCCAAAAGATATTATATTGTACAGTGCATAAGGACTGGTACATAGCAGGACTCAACATTATTAGACATGACTTTCATCTCATCTCATCTCGCCCTCCTTAAAATACTCGTTCGTACATCATATCTGGGGGAGTACCACCGTGTTGGTGGTACTTTGTCTGGTACTACATCTACTTCTTGTGATCTTATGTTGTACATGCGACGTCCATTTCTTAGGCAGATTTAGTACAATCAGGGACTCTCTCCTCAACAATATTATTATCTGTTAGCTTTCTCTGCAAACTCAGCGCTGAGGCTTGCAATCTTATCATTTATTGCCAGCCAATCCTTAATGGAGAAATATTTAATCCTTGAAGATCAAAAAGGCTGAGGAAATCCTTAAAACCTCCTCCCTTGTCTTTTTCTCTTTATTCATTTCATTACATATTATAGCCTCTTACTCATTCACAACCACGCCACGGCCCACTCGGTCCAATTCAGTCATCTACTCATTTTTTCAAAATCCTTTTTACATCCTATCTACCCTTCCTTCCTTACATTCTCATATCATTTCACATATCACATGACTCCACATAACTAACCAACCCCACCCACTAGTATCAGCTAATATCAAAGTATCAACTTTCAAAGCTAAAAAACTATCCATCTATGTTATTAAAGTTCGGTCATCTACCATCTACTACTGGGTTATTCCCCATGTTATTATTATATTAACCTAAGTAATACACTATTATTATTATTATTGTTATTATTATTATTATCATTATTATTATGTATATGCCAAAATAGCCGAAAACCATTGTGTATACTTTTTCTTTACATGTGACATGACATAGATTCTGATCTCATCTCGTGATCTCATCTCACAGCCCTTTCTCTCCTACTGCTTACTCTGTGTAGCTTTACAAGCTGTACTACTACTACTACCCTAGTGACTCTATCTCAACTTTGTTACTTTCTCCAACCACCACGACTGACTACTACTACTACTACCACTGCTTTCAATTTCTGCCTGGCTTCCTTTTGTGTAATAAGTGTTGTCTGAAGTTGGCCCTCAAAATAATTTATCTCTCCACTTCTTCTTCGTATTGTTTCTCTTTGTCTCTTTTTACAAATTTCTTTCGAGAAATTTGTTCTTTTTAAGCAAGACAAGTGTTCTTTAAAATAACTCAAGACCCTCTCCAGTGTCTCTTTCCCTTATTTATTTTCTCTCCTTTCTCCCTCTGTCTCTCACTCTCTCTTTCTAATTCTTGGCTCATTTTACCCAACTAAACTTTTTTTGGTGTCTCTTATTAACCAAATTTAAAAACACCCAAAATAGTGTCCTCTTATATTTTCATGAATGAATTAAGAGATATCCTCTTCACTTTCAACTTAATACGAAAGCAGTACCTTAGTATATAGTACAATGATTACAAAGCAGAAAATACAAAAGAAGGATTTCTTTTTCTGATGAAGTTTCACTCATGATTAGAGCGGATTATAAATGGGAAAATTTTTACTGTGTTGGAGTAAAATTAGTCAGTGGTTCCATTCATTCTAATTTATTTATTATTGCAGCGTGTTGTCTGAATTATAATCAAAATGAAAATCTTATTTGGTATCGTAGTCACTTTTCTTTCGAGTCATTTTGTTCAGTGAAAAAGTTATGTTTTGCTGGAAACTTAGTCCAAAAAATGTTGTACATATGACCATAATTTAAATTTTTGATTATCCTAGCTCCGTTGTTTTGCGTGCCAGTAATCTGTCTAGTTGGAAAATTTGTTATACTTTATAAGCAGAGGTTTGATATTTAGCATAATATAACAATAACAACTGTCACACTAGACTCGAAGTACAAGTGATGGTGTGACCTAACCTCTTTTGTCATGTTCATTTATGCATACATCCATGTTTGCTCCTTTTGAATGTTAAAATTGTTGGATTTAGGCCAGAAGTATCAGGTTGTAAAATAGTAAGGGAAATAGTCCAGCAAAGTGGAAGATTTAGAGTTCTTGCCATTTATTTTCCTAAGAAAACTGCTTCCTAAGACTTCCTGACTTTTTTTCATTATTCTTTGCTTTAATATTCTTATGACATGCAGCTATTATAATGTAGCAACCAACCGACCTTTTCACCTACTGATAAAACTTTCATTCACTTGTGATAGTTTATATTCTCTTCATTGTATACTTTATTTTATATTTCTTTTGAGTAAAAAAGAACGAACTTTTGGCCCCCTGTCACCTGACTTATCTTTCTTTGGCCAAGCCACTTGTCTAAAAAACAAAAATTCCATTGTGATACAAAAAGAACTGATTATATTTCCTTCTCTTTTAAACAATTTCAGGCATCTTTGTGCTCTGAAATGAGAGGAGAGCTGAAGCTGGCATTGAGATGTTGTCACTCATCAAGAGACGAAGCGATACCTGATCATCATATCCATAACAAGTCCTCTCCATCCTCGACCTACGTTCCAGTGCTGCCTGAAACTTCAGAAACTCAGCCACCTATACCAATGTTCGAATTGCGCAAATCATCATTTGAGTTCACTTCCTAATAGTCACACATTTAAGTCCAAAATATTAGGCGTTACGTATTTTACCAAAGAGAGACATTATGGTTGAAAGCATTTTGTACCTAAATAAAGAATTTGAATAGGTGTGTACCACGTAAATATCCTCAAGTATGCAATATAAGTGAGTATAAGTAAGCAAGGGTGTCACATATTATCATATTATGATCTTAAACTTTAAGTCGTGTTATATACGCATTGTACAGAAAAGAGGATATTATAAGATTTAGCAAATTATCTAATTGGTCTCGGTGCCATAATAAAGAATGCCACCTGAGTCTTCACAACTGGTGAGCAAGCATTATACATAATAATAATCAAATACAATAAGGCTATTTTAAGATTTAACAACGTTTATGATGTAAATAGTATTACGATAAGCTGGTCTAACTTAACTAATTTTGGAAAAAGAATGCATTCAAAGTCCAATTAAACTGTCTCAGTTTCAGAATGTGTAAGCGCCCCTGTGGTAAAACTGTGTAAATTCATTGGTGCTTTCCAAATAAACAAACGTATCTAATGTGTTTCGTACTGCATCCTTTTGAGAGTCAATGTTGTGATTTGTGAAAGAAAATAAAATCAAATGCTGGTACATTGGAAAAACTGTTGCGGAAAATCATTTGTTTTTATTGTTCATTTGCATGTTTAACGATGGTATATGTCACAAAATTGGATGTTCAAATTCAATTTAATCGTACAAACATAGTTGTACGGATTCTCTAGTTTATTTGTCTTTATTTCTCATTTTCAGGTGATAATTAAACCTATAGATGAAGATCTCAAATCTAGTTTGCAAGAATTTGCAGAGCTGGATGATATTAGGAAACCTCGACACATTCATCTCAAACTACAATGGCTCACATTCTAGTTATTGTGCCTCAATTGTCTAAAAGAAAGCCTAAATGAATGGTTCATACAGTCAGATCTTATTTTTTTGGGTTTGTTTATCAGAATAAATTTCAAGAAACATCTGCGACCACATTTGGTTTCACTTGGTTGATTGTTTGATAGTGTTGAAGGTTACATTATTCTTTTATAAAGCCTTTTGTGTTTCCAACGACTTGATTGAATCGTTTTTTTTAAATAAATTTTTATTAGGTTTAGAAATCTCAGAAGGGTTTAATTTACTTTGCGATTTTTGAAGACCAATGCTATTGCATAGGTTTAAGTAGGTAAAATATTGACGGTTTATTTTGGAAAGAGATTTAGAAACAGTAAGCGAAGGGATGAAGGGAAAATTACACTAATGAAGATTAAGGATGGCTATGATAGGGGTATAATGAAAGTTGGAAATGAAGAAGATTCTGAAAAATTTTGTTTCAAGATTGTAAATTTTTGCAAAAAAATTTCAGTGGATCCAAAAATTGATGTATTAAAATTGAGAAGTTTGAACATTTCTATTCTAATATTTAGCTACCATCTATGTCAGATCGTTTATCAATAGTCATCTCACCTTTTTGTCTTTCTCATCCCTTTCATAACTCCACCCAATCTCTTGGCCCCTTGTCCCTATATGTCATCCTCTTTCTTCAGCTCTAGAATCTTTTACCCACAATATTCCAGGAATTACTAAATTAAGTAGGAAAAGAAATCAAGGCATATCATGACGTAATTAATGTAGAATATTTGCTACCGGTTGCGGTCTCACAAGAAAGCCAGTTCCTCTGTCCACCATTATAATCTGTTAAAACGTCAACACATTCTACTACTAGAAAATACTACAAATAAAGTAAACCACCACGCATAAATTTCAAAGAAATATATTTACCATTCTGACATTGATGTATGTTCAAAATACGCACTACGCAGTAAGAAAATACAAGTTACTCTCTACCGACCTAACGTTCATATAAGAACCTTTGCACTTTGTTAAGATTTAGAAAAGTCTACAGAATTATGGCAGTATTTTAGCTGGAAGTAAACTTTACTCCGGAATTCCTGGTGAAGTTTATTATGCTTGAGTATCATTTGTATGTACCTAGTTGAAACATTGCATCTGACACTAGTTATTAGTGAAAGAGTGAATAATATATTTCCTTGAAACAAAAGACATTTCAAAGACTATATACCTAAGCTAGAAAAGACTTAAGGATAATTTAGAATAAAGCTATGTTATAATTTATACTTATTAATTCTGAAGTAAAGTCAGCCAAAATCAACCATGATGAAAGAGACTGATTGCTGGCTAATGCTTCAGCGTATAAAAATTAAAACAGTAGACTTTAATTTAGCATTAAATTAGTACTAAAGACGCTCAAAAGTGGCTTTTCCCCCTATCAGAGTATATAGGGTGATTTCATTTCCTAAAAAAGTGTTGTATACTAGCAAATGAAACTCGTATCAGTGTAGAATATAGGGACCAACTGTAAAAAATACATTTTATGCATTCTTGGAAGAGAAACGTAGAAAACATGGTAAAATAGAGACAAGGACACGAACAACGTGGACACCGACATCCTCTTCGTTTTAATGTCTTGCCTTGGTCGATTTTTTCAGCTATGTACAGCCATACCAAAAGAACTCAACTGGAATATATCTTTTCTGTTTGTCATTCCATTCCTTTCGTTAAACTTTCTTTTTTAATTTCTCTAATTGGAAAAACTTAGCCTCGTTCTATGCAAAAAGTTTTGGGGCCTTTGCAAATAAAAGGGACAAAAAGAAAAATTAATTTTCTTCCTAGACTTCCTTTAAATTCACTTTTTATACGAAGAAATCAGCGGCATTTCTCTTTTTTCTATTTTATCATATGTATATATGTATGTATATCTGCATACACACCGCAACTATGGAAGTGCATACAAGTAGCACATTTATTATTATCATTGAATGCATGTGTTACAAGTTTCAACCTTTGGTCTCCTTTTACTACGAACAAAATAGTCTCAAGGAATTGGAAGAAAAGCTTTTATGTAGAAAAATGTCTTTGATCTTTGTGTCACAAAAAAGAGCTTTTCAATCTGGAATCAAAGATGTTCCTTGTCGGAGAATCTAAGAGAAGGACAGGAAATCGTAGGAATCTTGCTTCAAAAAATATCCAACTCTTACAAAACTCACCCTGCTTGCAATAAACGGAATACAAAATCAGAACTCTTTGTTTGCAAGAGTCACTACTAAAAGCCAACTACATCATTTCCCCAACTAGAGACAGTGTCTACTTCTACATTTACTTTTAGAGTTGAATAGACTTTCTTTACTTTCACTACTTCTTCCATGGAGGCATTTGATGGCGCAAGACTCTGTGGGATGAATTCCATACAAGGTTTTAAAATATAAGGGCCCTTCCTTCGCTTATTCTGTCTACAAGATGGCCAAACGGTTTTAAAAACGAATGCTACAGCAATTTCAAACAACTCTTGAATCCCTTGAAGGAAGATGTCCTTTTGAAAAGAATGCGCACAGGGCTTTGTATCCTAACCTCAAAATTATACAGAAAGCGGGCGACTGTAAATGGTTTCTCTATAATGATGGAACAGAATTGTATGGAATGTTCTTCATTCTATGTAAAGATCCTTCTTTACTACAAGATGACTTAATCTCTATTAACTAGAAGAAAAATGTGGAAAGAAGATGATATTAAAGAACAGTTTGGCCATATGTCTCTTAAATGATCAAAATATTCTGCATAAAGGATTCTTAGGAGAGCCCTTAATAGACTCTTTAACTTTCGCATTGACTCCTTAGAGAGGAAAGTGAGATGGGAGGAAGAGGTTGGTTCAGAAGACAAAAAGAAATTTCTCACCAAGGGGTTTCTCCCTCTGTATACATTAAGAATGAAGAATCGGCCACCATTATGTTAATGAAATTCGACAGCAAAATCTACTTAGGATACACATTCCAATATCACCATCACCAGCTTTGCAACCACACCACATAATGGTAAATGTATATGAGTGTAAGTAAGTGGTATAAACGATTTTTTCTAGGATTTGGGATAAAGATGAGTTCAGTTGAGAGATGATGAAAAAGATGTGAATGAAGAAGTAGTTTGGGATGAGGTGAAAATAATAAATGCCCTTGTTATGCCACTTGGTAAGAGTCAAGTCCTAAGTGTTGACCATTCAAGCTTACAGAGAGAAAATACTTTATCCTTTATCAATTTTTTTGGTTCTATACTTAAGCCATGAGTCAAATAGAACATTTTTGTGGAATCTTTGGCTTATACCTGAATAATACAAAAAGTAGGATAAATAATACTATTTGTGTGGGTATATATGTGTATTGGGAAGATAAGAAATACATTTTATTCTCGTAAGCCGGCTTTTGGGATGATAGTTTACTTTATTAATACATTGTACTATTATCATGGTATTAAAATTACAAAATACGCAGTATTTGGGCCCTAAGCTTGAACCAGGCATTTGGATGTATTTTTATCATGAAATATGAAAACGTTGTTTTTAAGTCTTCATGGAAGCACATTATTCTTCACGTGCTTAAAATTCCCATTTTTTATTTTTATTTATATTTCTCTTTCAGTTTCTTATAAATTGTCCTGAAAAAATTGGACTTTTGTGCGTAGTAACTTTATATATGGCCATTGTAATAAATAAGGATTTGAGTTTTTTGAAAGTCAACTTTACGCAGGATATGGGAAAAACCTGGAAGAAAGTACTTCTCCGTTGCTATTATTGCCGTGTGGTGATAATATAATGCTCCAGTTTAAAAAATCGTTGTCAAGAGATCAAATATACTTTTTTCTATTCAACGTTAAAACCATCTGAGGATCTTAAGTCATCTTGTAGGGACGTATAATTTTTCAATATCAAGTTAACCAACAGTTAAGCCAGAGTAATGTGTGTAGCAGAAAGGATGTTGTTCTTAAAGTACAAAAAATATTACAAGTTTCTTGTAGGAAACGCAGAAATTGAAGTACAAGCAAAATTATATTTATTATTGAAGCTGTACAAACTATAAAAACACGAGGAAGCTGTCTAGCTTTTTCTATTTTATGTTTAGTGTTGATGCTGCGGGGGTGTT
The DNA here is from genome assembly GCA_034698605.1 of Isotoma decorata. Classification (NCBI taxonomy): domain Eukaryota; kingdom Metazoa; phylum Arthropoda; class Collembola; order Entomobryomorpha; family Isotomidae; genus Isotoma; species Isotoma decorata. Next base: position 56,143 of record JAQGBU010000032.1, read on the forward strand.
AATCTTTGATACATAATAAATGGAAGAACATGAAAAATAAGGTTTAGATTTTAAAAGTTTGTGGTTAAGGGGAATTGTATTTTCGGTATAACATTGTTAGACTATCGGGGGTTATTGTCGTTTGACTGAAACTGAAGAATACGAATGGGAAATGAGTTTTGAGCTTGCAACTTTATAATTTTAATTGAAGATTTAATCAAGATAAAAATGAGCATAAAAATGGAAGAATAGTTAAGTTAATTTTAGTTTTCAAAACTCAGTTCAAAATTATTAACATGTGGATAAAATTACACCTGAGTTCACACTGCATTGTATACTTACAATTTTATTGTTAGTATGTATTTGCGATAGGAAATAGAATTGAAATTGAAATAGCACTACAAATTTTAAAAAAATCGCTCTCATTTCATCACTCAGAAACCCAAAAATTCCCCAATCCCCGTTATTTTCCAAAGTGGAAATGAACCCAAAAAGTCGTAGGAAATTTTTAATTATATCCTCAACATATGATAGTAATTTGACGAATAGAAGTCATAATTTGTTGCAACAACTTTTTTCTGACCTTCAAACAAATAAGACAACAAAGAAAAATTTTAATGTGAAACATGATGCTAAAATTTTTGCAGTTCGCGAATGTCAGGACGAATGAGATACGACAAATCCAATAGTTAATACTGAACTGTGTAGAATCAATCCAATTTTTGTAAAGGGCTGCCTTTGGTCCTGGGCCAAATCCAAATGAAGACGATTGCATACCTTATTGAAAAACAGTAGGTTAATCTTGGCTAGTGGTTAATTGCTGCTATTTTATAACTAGGCAAGACCTAGAATATAAAACTCTCTAAAGTTTTATTCCAGCAAACCCTCTCGTATCTGTTTGTACATTGAAAAAATTGAAATATTTATGAGAGGAGAGCCATGCTGATTTTCAGAACAAACTTGTAATATAAACTTTATGTATTTGCATCTTGGAAAAGTCATTTAAATTGAAAATTAAATCACCAATTTGTTTCCAACCCTTTTCATGGAGATTTTCATTCAAATGAATTGCAAAATATTTTCCTTCGATTACCATTACTTCTACCAGTGTAGTTTAGGTAAACTAACAAAAGGTACAAAACTTCCAACTTTATCGGTCATGGGGGCAACAATATCAACATTTGAGATACACAACTTACTTACTTCCCCATTGCTGAGAAACCACCTCTTCACTAGGTAAATTACATTACATACTTCACCAGCAAATGTAAACAGGGTTTATTTCATGCTCCCCAGTAAAACAAACATATTTCCCTGTTGAACCTTTGCATAAAGTTATTTTATGCAAACATAACATGGCTCAGTAAAGCAAACTTTCAAGATCCAATTTCCAAACAAACAGAAGAAACAAAGAAATGTAAAAGTAAAAGAAAGAACTTTTCCTTATTCCTTACTTACCTGTAAACAATGTTCTAAGACGGAGAATACGCAAATACGCAGAAAGTGGAGAAAAACATTTGTTTGAATACTCAAACATTTTCCCATGATTTCATTCATTCATTCAAGGAAAATAAAATGTTTTAACTTTGAACCATTTAAATATATTCATAAAAAGGTGATTCTATACCCCGTCCTAGTTTTTGATAATATTAGGCAATAACACCAAAACCAAAGGAATGTGCCGTGAAGGTGTTATCAACCTGGGGGATATAACCCAGGGTAGCAAATGGACATAAGGGTTCGAAGAAATACCAAATTCCTGGGGTATAATAGGAAATATTATGAGGAAAGAGAAAGTCAGTGGGGGTATGTAATACATTTAGGTGTATGGATATGAATGGATTCTCTAAGTATTATGAATAAGAGGATTGGATGAGAGGGATACTTTCTCATGTGAAATACAGTTAGGTAAATTCTTTTTTTATCTTCATGAAGAATTGGAAGGATAAAATGCTTAAGTCGCCTCAATTGAATACTCCCAATTCTTTTCCATCTGCCGAGCCAACGGGTTTTTCTCCATACAAGTGCATTTCCATAACTCCCCGTCGACTTTCTTTATCTTTTTACTGCAATATCCCTTAGCTCAGGCACTTTTCTCTTCCTATTTGATCTTTTGATCTCATCCCTTCGTATGTATCATTTCATGGTCTCCTTCGGCTTTTTTTATAATATACCTATTTTTCTTCCTAAGCAGAAACTACTGTTATCCAGAATGCGTGTTCCAACTCCTTTCTCCTGTGGGCACATACTACAATAAGAAGTGAAGAAATGGTTGAGTCAAATCATGTCGGTCGTTGTTGTAGATGTAGAGGTCTCTTTAACTATAATAACATTATTTTAGGGAATAAAGGCTACGAAAGATGAATATATACGCACACAAAGCCAAATTTCCTTCTGAGCATTTCAACAGATTCAGTCGTGCAGTCCAGTGAAGCTCCTTAACTTCTTTATTCATGCTTGTAATAATACTAACCTAGCAATCCTCCTCTCTACTACTGGGGATATGGTCATTCTTTGCGGTTCATAGGTCTATTTAAAAGACTCGGGGTTGGAATGGAATAGTTTTGACCGGCAGTGGGAATGGTAGTGGTAGTTAAGTGGATGGATTTCAAATATCTTCCGGGGAATGGAATAGTAATAGGTAGAGAGGAAATGCACACAGAAGTTAAATTTTATTCAAATAGACTTTTAAACTAGTTCAGTCGTTACTAGTAGTAGTATCTATTGTGATGTAGAAGACGCCAGACGAAATGGTCAATAGGTTGTGTTGAGCTTGAGGATGTGGTCTGATGACATGACCTAACGGAGCAATAATGATGACTGTGTCGGTATTGCAACTGACACAGATATAACGTAAAGTGGTCAAGGACCACTTCACCATACGAAACAACTCCTTCATTCAATGGGACTATAGGATTTGAGGTCAATCGGTGCAGCAATAGACAAATGCAGTAGAGTGGTAGTTACTTCAGTCATTATATGATCCTTACTCTTGTTTCTATCGCTTGTTGTTTTCCTTTCTATCGATTAGATGCATTTTGTTTACCTTCAGGATATCCTTTTTGTAAGTCTGGATTTGATGCTCAACGAAGGTAACATTGAGCTGTAATCTCTTGTGGATTACAAGATCTTACCTTGCAACTGTACTTTCAGTACTACCAATCTTTTGTAATAAAATTTTATCTTCAGCTATTAAGCAACTAGACAGACAACAGCTCGTTTTCAAATGTTCACGGAGATAACATTTTTCAGAAGTTATTTTGAAAATACAAATTACTGTATTTTTTAATCTCTAATCCATACAGAAACATTTTGCTCTTTCAATCATTTCAAATATTTCAATGTATAGAAGCATAGGGACGATTAAAAAGTGTCGACTAAAGTTAGAAGAAAAAGTTACTACTGACCACAGGTCCAGGCCAAATACTTTTCGTAAAATATATGAAGTCTGATAACTGCCACGGAGGCAATATCTTCTAAAACCTTCCAGAACATAAACAACCCCTTGTGTGTTCCTTCAAATTTGAAAAGCCGTTTATCGTGGTCAAAGAATCGAGAATCCAGATGGCAAAAGAATAATGGAAGAAAGTACGAATGAGGATGAGAAAGTTATAAATTCTCAATTGGAAAATTGATTTTTAGGAGTAACATCGTGAAAAGCTATCTAGTTAGGATTCTTGTCACGAATCAACATTTTTCTGCCCATTGCCCGACCAAACCATCAGCAAAATTTATCCAGACAGAGAATCCTTTAATCTATCCTAGATACGTTCACATACAAGTCAATATAGTACCCTGAACAAATACATCTTAAAACCTTAAAACTACCTCGAACTTCCAGCTAAAAAGTTAGATAGATAGAATGAAATAAACCAACAGTGAAATGAAAGCGTTTCAAAAGTCATGCCAAGGCTGTTGAACTTGTATAACTATCAACCTACTAACTTTACTCGAAAGCTTCATTCAAGTGCAATTTTTTGTGTACAAATAACAACATTTAATAACAATTCTATCCCACTTAGGCTTCCCCATAGGTCCTATACATTTTCTACGTTCTACGGGTGGGTGCAGTATTTCATCCAATGCATATTGCACTATTATATTGTTGTGTACCATATTGTTTCCAGCTGGCAATAATACTTAAACATTGTTCTAGATTCCAGACTCAAGGGTAGTAGTAGGATTGGTATAGCCTGGAGCATTTCCCAACTAAAGTGTTGAATGTTGTGGAGCAATAGAATGCTGAATGTGAGAAATAATAAAAAATGAGGAAACCAGTCAAACGAGTAGAGCAGACTTTCACTCCCAAGGAGAAAGTCACTCTGTGGGGCAGATGGATATTTTTTTTTGAAAATGGTAAAATCATTCGGGAGAGAATATAGGTAGATAAATTGTTGCCAGATGATTATACTTCGATGCTACTTATCAAAAAAAAATCCATTCTGCATTTTTCTTTTGTGCAGTATTCGTGTGTGTGTGTGTGTGTGGGTGTGCCAGTGTGCATATATATTCAATGCATCCTCGATCTGATATCGGTCTTTTAGATAAATAGCTATTCATTTTTTTAAAATGGCATAAAACTCTGCTCTCTCTTGGATAGAATACTATCCCTATGCCACATCCTATCAATATCACACCAGTATTTTTCTCTTTTGATGTTATTATATTCGAAAACATAACAAAAAGCTACTTATGTCCACCATTATTATAAAAGTGCTTGAATTTCACATTGCTTCTTTAAAGCATGGAGAAACATTAGAAAAAGTGAAAGTAGTGCTAGACCATTCTTTTCTAAACTATTATAATATTCACATTTCTGAAGAGCTAATAGCACACGAGTCCTATCAGAAGAGAGTTGGTATTCTTGTAAAGATACAAGAGAATAAATACAATGTAAAGGGTTACTTTTCGTTTCGGTTGGTCATGGGCTACTTACCCCTTGGAAAATAGTACATTACAGTAGAACGATGTAATAGTGGTATTGTAAGCGTGTATGATCGTAAAAGTAGTAAGTGGTGGTAGGACTAGTATATAGTTGTAGTACTTCAACCCTAACATGAATTCAAAGCTTTAGAAACGAATGAATGCCACGAGTTTTATTCTAGATATGTGTTATTTTGTGTATTACAATTTGTATTTTCCTGAAAGTGCAGAAACCGGAGAAAGTAGAAGCCAAACGATATGCATGCAAATAACCCACACTATGCACTAACTACACATCTTTGAGTAGTACTAGCTAGTACTTGTGGTATAAAGAGGGAATCCATGTAACACAAATGAGACTACATATAACAAAATAGATCATGAATAATAGAAACATTTTAGCGTAGTTTTTTCACAAAACAACGTATTCCCATGAAAATTACTGATACTGCATTGTTCAATGCATAACTTGTTTAAAAGGGGAAAGTAAGTTGTATGAAAGAACGATAACGATATTCGAATTTGCTTGTGTAATGTGAAAGATGAAACTGGCTAAAGGTTGGTGTATTTATTGTATGGGTGGATATCTTTATCCACAAAAAACAACAATTTGATGTGTACATCAATGACGTGGTATTATTTTGTGACTATTTATATTTGTTTGACGCCCCCTTCGTGAAATAAGACTTAAGGTTACATTGAAAGCATTATAAAGTCAAGGGTAAGATTTTCAAATGAGTCTTGGTAAATATTCTTGTGAACCCTTGGATTTACAAGGGCGACTGAATAGAGAGTCATAAAACTACTAATTGTTTTTGTGCTGGCCTAAGGATTGACCTTTTAACCTCTTACAATAAAACCATTTTACATTTCAGTTCTGGTAGAAACTTACAAAAATTTGTATTCTAAAACTTATGGACGATTGAAATACTTACACTTAAGAAAAGTAAACTAAGAATAACAATACATTATGAATATGTAGGCACCCCTTCTCCAACTCTGTCTGTTCCCCATGCCTACTGCTGGTTGGTAATAGATTGGCTCGCTGTTTATTATGGTTATGTCCTCGTTTTTATTGCTGGAGATGTATTAGATGGGAGTTCCTACCGCATAAATAAAATTGTATTGCACTTTCTCTTTCTGTGTGTATGTACACTCGGGGAACAAAGTGAGTGTGGATATATTTGTTTGCTTTTCAGTCTTGAATCTTGATTCAGCTTAGTTTGAGAATTAACTACTTCTTTTGTATTGCATAATGCTTAGCTAGTTTTATATGTAAATCTTTCACAGACCATTATATACAAGCCTTGTATATTAAATTCATTAAAGAGATAAAAAGAACATTTTCACGAGAATATTTCTCCGTTTAGTTGAGTCCTCCAACTAGGGATGAAGACAATGCAAATTATTTCAAGAACAAAACTTGGGCAAGGAAGGGCCAGAATGTAGGCAGTTAATTTGAACAAAGCAATTAAAAATGAAAATTCAAAATAAAAGTTTCTCTTCCATCCTAATTCCAAACAAACGGGAAGTAATCTTATTTACCAATCAAGTATTAAAGAATCCACGCGTTTCCTCAATATAACTCTGAGGCAATGGGCCATAAGCTTGAAGCCATGACTCAACACGAAAAGTCCACGCTTACAGAATAGATATCAAATGTTATTATGCCATCCACATGTGAAATAAGATACTTGCATTTCTCCATGAGATGTGTATCCATTCACTAATAAAGTATCATATCACATTCAATTCATCTCATTCAAGTGAGCTGAGGGAAAGTGTTGAAGGCGGAAAACACGTTTTTTCCTTGTTTTATGTTCTATTGCGTTAAGGAAAAAACTTTTGAAAATGTTTTCTCTCTCTCTCCACAAGTTGTAAAGAAATGAAGGGAAAGTCATGCATTGGAGAGAGGCTGAGGCTTAAGAGTTCTGTAAGTCTGTATTCGTTCACACATTCCACAGGGATGGATGGATATCTTTTTCCTTTTTCTTGTTCATCAAGTAGTAGGATTCTCACATTCGCATGATAGCACCTTGACTCGTGTCGTTAGGCACGGTAAATGTAGATAGGAAGTAGATCTCGTATAGTAGGAGTGGTAAGGGAAGAAAGCCAAAACTCATCAGAGGAGTACAAGTTGAGATGACAGTTGGATAGTTGAAAGAGATTTTTAGCTTTCCCATTTGTGTGAAAGTGTGTGTGTCTGTGTATGTGTGTTTCTCTGTATGTTAAGGTAAGTCCGGACTCAAATGTACCAAAACCGCTCTAGTATCTAGTAACTAACTTCATCTTCCACTTTCATCTCTTACTTTTCTCACAAACAAAAGCAACTTTAAACTTTCTCCCCATTCTATTTGTACTTTTTCCTTGCTTTCTCTTTTTTACTGCATCAAGTAGTATAATCATCATCATCGTATCACAATCCCTTTCTTTACATGTACCGTGGTAAAGTCAATCTAGATAAGCTAAGCTTTATACATTTCACACTTGCTGACGCTAAGAATAGTACAAAACTGTCTCCTGTCGATCTTCTCTTTGCATCAGCTAGCTATTTTCCCTTTCCCTTATCCCTACACATACACTACTACCAAGTAGAAAATATCTGTTGTGACATCAGTAAGTACAAATAGTTTATTTTAGTTTGGGCTGACTCAAAACTCAAGAGTACAAAATAATAACGTGATGAAAATAGTAGTAGTATCACTTGTAGTTGGTCGTAGAACGAATCATGGGCCAAAGAAAGAAAGAAAAAGAAGCTCTTGAGAAAACACTGAGTCCAAATTGCAACCAGCCAGACAGACAAAAACACAAGAATTGAGAAAAGTGAAAGCAACCTAAAGGTTGATATGCCATGTTACAGTCAAGTAGTGGATCTAGATTTGATAGTAGGAGTCTTTTTTCTCTGAATTTCCACTAACAGGAAAGTGTACTTTGAGAACTGCATGCACTTTTATCCCAACCATGGTATAGATAAAAAGCAGTGGCAGAAGTAAGTAAAACTTGATATATTTTACTTTTTGACTAGATCATCTAATGTATCTTCTACAGCACACTATTGCCATTGTTGTTATTTGTATAGGTTCGTATATATTTATACGTTTTACTTTTACACTTTCATTTTGGCTGTGGGATCCATAGACATTGGTAGTCTTCTGTCCTCTTCTTGTTCAATAGATACAAGTATAATACTTAAGAGTGAGTATGGCAGGAGACTAAGATTTTGATTTGAATTTCATTTGAAGATTCCAGCTGTCTGACAGCCCTAAGATTAGGTCGGAAAGAGAAAAGGCTGAAAGAAGAGGGAAAGAGAGGAGAGAGAAAGTAAAAGCTCTACCATGAACAAGTAGATTGGGTCAGATCAGAAAGATAGACTTTGATGTACTTGTAGTTGTAGTGGTGGTAAGTGCGTGCATCCTACATATATAGTGTTATTTTATACACGTTAAAAAATAAATTTTTCGTTCTGCTCAACTCAACAAATAAATGCCCACTCTGTACTTTGTGATGTGGTATATACCAAAAAAAATCTTGCCTTCTGTTTCTGTCTGTGGTGAAACTTGTCCTTGTCCTTTGAAAAAAAAAGAAAATGAAAAAGGAGATAGTTAAAAAAATACTTTTGCAGGGTCACATCATTCAAGCCAAGAAGAGCTTGGAAATTCTACAAAATATAATACTTTTTTAAGGACACTAGTACTTGGGAACTTGGAACGGTGGTTGAAGAATGACAATATTGTATTAGTTGCTTCCTGCTGGGTTCTTCCCTGCAGTTGCATTGGATTTAGGCATAGGGAATCCAACACGGCATTACGATTGTAATTTTTGTCATTCATCCATCCATCCATCTCTGTTGATGTGAAGAAAGAGAGAATTTAAAATGATCGCAGGTGACATCGCGAAATCACAAAACAGTATCCTTCTGTCCCTTCAAAGTACTACTGGCGTGACCTTTTATTTTCTTTTGCCTTTGTCCTATCTCTCAGAAGTCAAAACTGACTGCCTACTTGTCTTTGTGATCCCTTCACTCCACTTATAACTCAAGTTGCCTAATAAATATACTTTAGAATGTACAAGAAGATAGCTGAAGTTAGAATTGTGTAGTAGTAGTACACGTAAGAGATGGTATTCTAAAGAATAAATGTCTGCTAGTACATGATCGAATGTCTTTTGTGAGTGAAGAGGGTCGGGGTATGAAATTAATCTGCATAGTTCTCAAGCAGGAATTTCACCGCTTACCTAAACTTTCTACAGTACTAGAACCTAGAACCTACTATATGGTACAGAAATATTTATAGTTCGTGACCTTTTTACCGTTAGGAGTTGAAATTGGGTCCAGAGTTCAGAAAGATTCAAAAGGCTTTTGTGAATTATTTGCAAATGTATACGTACCTAAGAAAGACACCGTCAAAACCATTTCTTACTTTTGAGAGACAAAAGAGTGAAGAGGATGGTTTCATTCAAGCGACTATTCCCCATGTTAGCATTATTTCCGTTTTATTTCTTCTTGCTTAATTCCTTGCCACAAGGGTGATACGAATACGAATAGGGCTAGAATATATTTTCTTATTCCGATGTCACAGATACAACACTGGCTGTCACTCAACTTGGACATTATCTCGAAGAATGTGCTCTGATTGTTGTATACGATAGTCGTGAACATGGCTTGGTGTTATTTCTCCCAACCTTAGACATTGTATGCTGTCAACGATTCATCCGGGAAAAGGGTTCCCAGTGTCTTTAGTAGTGGAGATGCAAATCTAAAACTATTTGCATGCATCTTCGGGTTTGTGTTTGTGTTTGGTACTTTCCGTTTTTATGGGTATTCTTGACCATGGTAAGTTTTTACTCGTCATGTGTTCCCTTATCTTTTGGTTATTATCTAACGAGGTACTTTGTTTTAAGTACAATGTGAAGATTTTCTGATTATTACTCTGCTACGATCTCATCCCTACGTTTGTCTTATTTAGATAAATTAGCGTTAGTTTTACACGAAAGTTGGTATATAGGTGAACATAATCCTATTTGAGAACGGTTTACACAATCTAAATAATTTAATGGGATTGTTTTCTGAAAAGTGAAGTAGAAAACGGAAACAAATAACCAAAATTTTACATTCTTATATGTGAATAGAAAGCTGTCACAAAAACTTGTTGGGAAAGGCCCTTTACTCAAGGACCCCCGTCACACGCTTTGAGACAGCTGAACCTTCAAAATATTACTGTATGTATACAAGCAAAACCAATGGTCTCTTTTATCTTGTACATTGCTGAATAGCCGCTGTACTAGGGAACAAAGAACTTTAAATCTCCATGCAATATCCCTTAACTTGTTTTTGTTCATTTTACGTTCGAAACAGGAACGAAAGTCTGGATGTGTAACACAAACATATTACAAAGAACTAGTTTATATATATCCTGTCTCAATCGTCGAGCTTCATGAATTACAATAATAGCAAGTAGCACTTGTCCAACATCCTCCCTTAGCTTCCAATGTCCTAGTCCTTGCTTATCCTAAATGTAATGGTACTCAACGAACAAACAACAACTACTTTCTCCTAACTGAACTCAACCCTCCTCGTTCAAAGAATCCGTCTTAACTTGAGTCTGAACTCTCAAGTCTCCCAAATCCCATTCATCTTTCTCTGGCTGCCTTCAACCAACTCCATGTTGTTTTCCTCACAATCAGTATAATAATTTGTTCCAACAAAACGCTGTCAGATACTATTCAAACCAACAGCCGGCAAGGAAGGAACATTCAGAAGGGAGAATATTTCAAAGCCCATTTATAAGAGGATAAAGAATCCTTGAAAGTTGTCCTTCACAGGAATAATACTTTTTGTAAGAATTCTAACTCTACTTTTGGATTAAATGTCATTGTGACAACGTAATAGACTAGCAACATGGAAATTCTCTATTTTGTTAACTTCTTTCCTTTCATACTAAAAACTATAAGCTTCTTTAAAACACACACATATATAGAAATTCCCTTCATAGTTTATTCTTACACAAAATAATAAATATTCTCTTCTTCCCCTTAAGAACAAAGACTAACAATAATTGCTTTATTTGTTCTGATTCTAAATACTCTTAAGTATGCCACTTTTGAGTTGTTTCCCTTTAAACATCGTAAAAACATCACACCAGTCGCTTTTTCACACACCGTATAAAATTCTATATGCGTTTGGTTTCCTACAAAAGGCCATTATTATGTGTTACGTATTATGTACCAAGTCTTGTGTTTTCAAACATCAAACCCAAGGTATATGCAAACATACTCTTAATGAATAGCTTCTAATCAAGTAGCCCATGCTAAACAAATCTGAGGAGAAAGCTCTCATCCTCAATTCTGAGAATTCTTTGGAGTAACCTGCTCCTAACATGGGATAAGACTAAATTTATTCTTAAGACTTAAAGTTTTCAAAAGCACGAGAAGAGTGAAGTAGAAATACAAATTAAGTGTATTCATAACATTGCATAATAACACATAACCCATAACCATTCTGCTTAATTATTATTACCTACCTTAATGTAGTAACAGAGAGCTAAATGAAATCTAGGGCGTCGTTTACCTCCATGTAAATAAGATAACATGCATTCAGCCAACCATGAACATAACGAGGATACTTAGTGTTTCCTCAAGACAAGAAAATTCTTTGTGGCTATGTAACTTAAAAGTAGTAAGTTTCTCAACTGGAGTGTAATTGTATTTCGTATATCCTCTTGTGGTTCTACTTCCATAATAATATTAATAATAATATTCACGTTTCTTGAAAGAACTCTGCTGGAGAAAATCTCTCAAACTCGATTCAGATTTAATGAAGTCGTTTGAGCTAAGTGCATGGATAAGATCATTTGATTTTTCACGTTTTGACAGGTGTGGATAAGCTGAACGTGATATGAATGGCTTTGAGATTATTTTCGGATGCAGCACTCAGTTCATCCTATGTATGTATATTGAATTGAAACCACGAAGCCCCCACTTCCAATGCTATTATAATATAAGATAGTCGTTTTTTTACAAGTGTATATAAAGACAAGAAAACTTACTCAACCTTGACTTGGTTATTCTAATTCTACTTCCTCATGCATTCCACCACTGCTTTCACTTTTAATGAATAAAAAATGCTTTTAGATGATATCGCATGTGATGGCCAAAAAATATGTGTACTAGTACCATTTGACACGAAGGAGGAACTAAAATTAGCATAATACGTTTGTAATCTTTCATAATGGTCATGCAAACTTGGTCTACATGGATGGAAATAACACATCAGTTGTCAGCAATGGCTTGAGTCTACACTTTTCTATATTAAGGTAATATAGTAGTAGTAATATTAGCTAAGAGTGTGTATAAATAACTACTAAATATATTATCCGTTAGGAGAGTATAATGTAAAAAAGTATCATAATGCCTTCACATTTCCCTTTTTACTTGGATTCAACACCACCAAGGGCAGGTGGAAGAAGGAGATTTTGCTTTGCTTACAAGCCTGAATAAAAATTCTTGGGATTATAAGGCAAAATGCCATAGGGAGTTTTAGTTTATTTAAAACCGTTTGGATTTAGAAACTCGAAGAAGCAAACCTTTTGACTTCCAACTTCATTTCAACCTCTTGTTCCATCCAAACTCTAGAGGATAGATGGATATTTCCAGTGAAAGGGAGAGGACCTCCTTCTTTCCTTCATGAAAAATAGAATGTTTTCTGGGAACTCGTGCTCTCTCTCTCTCTCTCTCTCTCTCTCTCTCTCTAGGCTGCATTTTATCAACAAGAATAGATACTTTTACAAAGATAGTATTTTCAATAAAAGTATCTTCCTTTCTATTAATATTATATAGTATTGAAATTCTAAATAAAGTATCAGATGGGTAATATATAAGGTAGAATGAGCTGTTCAGTTTGTTCATGGGTAGAAACTCCGACCAGAGACTTGGGACTTTCTACCCCCTATAATATATAAGACTTACCTTTTATTTTGTTTTTATAAATAAGTGACTACTACTACTAGCTTATTGGCTAGGTTGATAGCTTTTATTCATTCTGCCAGATAGCCCATGCTCCAGCTAGCTTTTGGTAGATTAGCTTGTGAACGAGTGACTGCACCAAAAGAAAATGAATGTTTTGTCTTGTTTCAGTTTAAAAATAAGGACAGGAGTCAAAATACTTAAGATACTGGTAGCACTACCAAAGGCTTTCTAGGCTACTTCTTCTATCTGCGATTACATTAGGTTCGACTATTTATTGTATCAGAATGGGCGGAGAAGGTTTCGTTTCGTGCTGACTCCCTTCTACTACAAGTACTATTGACTATGATACACATTTGTCTAGAGATAGTTGTACGTATTGCTGCTTGGAAGGATAAATCCGAAATAAGAAGAAGAAGAGTAGAGAAATGAGACCATTAATCTCTGTCCTGGTGTGGGTCATTCATGCTGGGATGAAAAGGGTTAGTTTGGTTAGATATAAATACATATCTATCTTAGGTTTTACACCGCCTACTATACACTTCCTTCATATCACAAGTCTACCAGTAGGACTTTCTCCTTCAGGGTTCTACTAGGTCATGCAACATCCTTTTCATAAGATCGAAACAGTAATATATTGATGACAAGCTGAGGAAGGAATCATTTATACATCTTTTAGATAAAGGTGAAAGTCATTTGAAAGAACCAATTTTGCAAACCCTACCCTGTCACAACTAGAGAAAATAGAAATAATGTTTATAAACAGTTTCAGAGCTCATTTGATCTCCATGCTTTCTCTAATTCTCTCTTTGAAACAGTAAGTGGGTTTAAATCTCAAGGGGTTGGGAGTCTTCAATGAATTCAGAACAATTTAAGAGAATTATGTGGTGGTGTAGGATTACGGGTTGTAAACTGATATAGAGAGAATTGAAAAGGGTATTTTAACAAGTGGTAGTCTCCATGTTGATAATACATTGCTAAATTAACTAATAATCTATTGTAATAATGTTACATTCGTTTTTCAAGCTTAGGTTTCTTCATCCAAGGGAGTGTAGGCAGTGGTAGTGCCTTAGCTCCATGTATTCGTATGTGTGGGGTGTTTTTGATTTCAAAAAGAAGACGAAGAAGAGAAACTGAAGTAGGAGATGATGAGAGGACATTCTTTCATCTGAAATAGTCACGAAGAGCAAATCTATCATAGGAAGCCGCTGAGCTCTTTCTGTGCATCGCATCATCATCATCATCACCACCACAGCGGCACGCTGAAAGCTATATGTTGGATGCTTTATCTACCAATACATGGCTACATAGTCTAATACATACGGGTTGATTGTAAAACCCACAAGACGCAACCCAGAGTGATCTCATGGTGTGCCTTGTTGGAAGGAAATTTTCGTGATCAGAATGCACGATTGAAATGAAAGCCTTGGGAAAGCAGGACCAGCATCTTTTTTTTCAACTTTTCTGCATTGCATTTGCTAGATGGATATGTATTTGTAGTCATATGTACCAAGTAGTACTACTAGTAGTGCAGATGGATGGATGAATAGTTAGATGAATATATGTATTTATGTAAGTTCTATTACATGTTCCTGTATGTTGATGATGGGATGTAGCTCATGTGATGATGATGATGGTAGTATGGATGGATCCATCTCTCAAAACCAAGCTCTTATGCATCCTTTCACTTCTTACTGTGGTAGTAAGTCGTAAGTAATACATACTTTGACTTTCACCAACATCCATAACACCATCGAGACTTTGAGACCGACTGACTTACTTCCTTTCCTTCATTCAGTTTAGACTGCACGTTGCACTGCTTACTACTGAAATTTGCATACTAGTACTATATACCAGAGTGTTTTACATGATAGGTTGGGTGTGTGTGTAATATTGTGTGATATGTTGGATGTGGGCGAAGGGGAAATTTGTTTCCATTTGCATCTCACAAAATTATTATACTTCTACTACAAGTACAACTGCTACTTATAAGAACTCAGATACACACACAACTACTATTTACTCTTATACAAATACTATAGTCGATTTGCACAAATGCATACAATGTTTCAAAAGGAAATCATCATCTCTCATCTCAGCTATTCTTCATTCATTATTAGTTGAAACCAGCCAAGGGAGAAAGGAGAGCTTTGCATTGAAACCATGAAACGAGATGAGAAGGGATATTCACGAGACAAGAAAGAAATTTTCTTTTGCAATTTCTTTCCAAAAAATAATATGATGAGTTCAACTCAGCTCCCAGTACTAGTTGGTCCTCGTACATGTATTCAACTTGAAGAATGTTGAATCATAAAATGACATATTTTATATTGGTAACGTGATCGGTTAGTTAGTTGGTTTTTATATCTTTCTTCTTGAGAGTTTCAAGTCATGCTTTCTATTATTCCTCATCTATCCATCCCTCTTTCCATTTATTATCTTAACCAACAGCAGGACCTTCGGCATATGTAGAGATCCATACTACTACATTCTATTGGTGCTCTAGGAAGTCTCACACTTACCATTATACATAGGCTAGATGTGGTACTCCAAGCTCCTGTCAAACCTTTCAACAAGAAGGTTTGGTTACACTTAATTTACCCTTTTACACCTAGCATAACACACACATCCATATATGATTACTTTTTCTCGTCTAGACTCTCTCGTTCTGATGCCACTTTGCAGTAGTAGCAGTAGAATTTACTTGCCTTCTGAAATACTAATGCACATAAGAATAATGATAAAGTATATGTCTGTTAGGTAACAAGAGTCACAAACTAAGATGTCATTCCCAACTGTCTTACATTCTAATGTCTACAACTGCCTCCTTCAGATTCTGACTTCTCTATCATCATTTCCCTTACGTGATAAAGTTGTAATTTCTTTCGATCTTAAGTACAAACTAAAGAATCTCTCTTTCTCTCATACACATTTCATAAGACAATCTGAGATTGGATCTGAAAGTTAAAAGATGTGCTATTGCTCCTGCTACTCGTTCATATAATCAGAAAATGATTCAAAGCTTTTCTATTTCACAGTGGTAGTTGTAACAAGTCTCATGATCCCATATAATAAATCCTGTTCCTCATGCAAAGTACCTTATTGACCTACTTGGTTCACTTTGGCTTGAACGTCAAATGCTTTTTCTGGGCTGAATTTAGACACAATATGTCATCTTAACTTATATTACATGGCATATTACACGATGGTAACAGACCCTTACATCCCCTTACATTTACTCAACTCTACTTGCCACGTTCTACTAGTAGATGATATGAAATACTTTTACACCTGTTAAATTTCTTCTCATCTCCACCCTTCCACCACCGTCATCATCATCATCACCAACAGTTTTTCTTTCTTTCTAAGAGTTACAGATAAATTAACGATAGATCGTGTGTGGGGTAAAATTTACTTTTACCCGGTGATGATGCCTTTTCCAAGAAACATCCGTGACTTTTTTTTTCTTGAGACAAAAGTTTTTCGATTAATTCATCACTTCTTTTTAATGCTCGTCTAATGGGAAGAAAGGAACGTGGTTGTCTTAAAGGTACATGAAGAAGTAAGGTAGAGGGGATCTTTGAAAAAGAACAATTTGCCATAACAAAGTATGAACTGTAGTTGGGATTGTAGTAATAAGTGTAGTATTTACTAAAAGTACATTGTTCAAAATCTTTTGTAACGTTTTCTATGATTTGCTGGAAAATAACAATGCTTTTTGTTTCAAAGCACGTACCTATTACAGTATCCCTATCAATACTATGAAGAAAAGTAATACGCAGAGTTTCTTGAAACCTGATGTCAGTTGTTGATAAGACTAAAGATAATAATAATAATAATAATAACATGTAGGCATATATATTTTGATTCAGCTATACATAGAAGAGAGGAGATCGTCAATTGACAAGAAAGGTAGGGAATGAGTTGGTAAAACAAAGTTTGAGTAACACGATGTGTCTGTCATTTTCTCTCCTCAGATTTCTCCAGTGAAAGTTGTGTCATTGTCTGGGAGAAACCGATGAGAGAAAATAGGGTGAAATCCAACCTGTACTTTCTCCAACTTCTAAACTAACCAAAACGACTGGAATTGGTATCTTGCATGTGAGTGCGTTGAAGATTAAGTGTCAAGTTGGCTTACAAACAACTCAATAGGTTTTCTATACTTGAAATCTGTTTTGATCATTCTTGATCAACCATCTCATTTTTTTCTTTCTGTCTCCAGTCTCAAGTTCCCAAGTGTTGACTAAGCATGTAAGAGTGTTGACTCCTTACGTAAGCAGTAGTTTCACTTAGAGATGAAATATTTAAATAGACGATGTATATTTTTAATTTTGTTTTGATAGCCTTTTTTTGGGTGTGAAATGAAGAAAGTGTTGCAATGATGAGAAACACAATGCTGGTTAGAAAGCTGAAATCTACTTGTATGAAGACCAGTAGCTACTTCTCAAATAAGAGAATCCGCACAGTCGTCTTATCAGTAGTGGTAATATTTTCACCACTATTGTATGTAAAAAACTTGAGATTAAGCTCGACTCAAGGCTTTGCAATATGCACGATACGATACTAAGCTTTTCTTGGTATTTTAGTTCTTTTGCTGCAAGAAATATAAGATCTGTAGTCATATATTCCAATTCCATTGATTACATTCTTTCTGTATAAATCTTCTATACGGGAATCTATCGCTGGATTAACATCATGTGTACTTTAAATAGATTTAAAGAAAGATTCACTTCACCTGTTGGGCTTTTTCCAAGATGACATAAAAAACTAAAAAGTTACAAAACTCCTTCTACTCCCGATGAAGAATGGGATAGCATGCTCATAACTCCACTGAACATTGACAGTTAGATTAAATTTGAAAGTAGGACAAGAGAAATACCTTGTTTTAACCGTGTAAATAAAACCTTGTATAAGTTTAAAGATAGATATCATCAAATCATCATCTCTAAACAAATGAAACGACTAGTAAAAAACTTCTCGATGAATAGATGTTGTTGCTTGTTAATGTTTGTCTTTACGGGTCAGAAAGATCAAACTAAATTGCTCGCTCTCTATCATTTCCCGAACAACTTTATGGCAATATTTCACTTTAAACAACGGATATTTCTAGTAAAGTTCGTATTTACGAGTTATCTGTATCACAAGCACACTTTTTCAAAGGAATGAGGAAATTCATCAAATTGCCTGATAGGACTTGTTACTGAGAAAAGAGCAAATGTAATTCAACCATTTCAAATACAGATTACCTTTTGGATCTTTTCAATCAAAATCTCCGGAGGCATTCCTTCTTTTTCTGTTGAATTTTTATCAACAATTCCTCCCTTTCCAAGTATACAATATATATCGAAATAATACTACTTGCCAAGACCTATAGACGATCCTTAGGGAAAATTGTCTTGCTTACAGACGAGAGATTTATTGTAAACAAAAAGAACAAACGACAACCGGGTTTTCCCTGATAACCCTTCATAAATAAGGAAATGACGGTAAAACAAGTATATGAGAGATATACAAGTAGCATGAATATCTGTCTCGAGAGAGTAATCTATTTCCGTTTATTGTTTTCATAACCAATTCATCCCTTCATCTACTTGCTAATATGAGACACCAGCAACTGCTATATTTCCTTCTAGTATTACACACATAGCAAAGGGATATTCCCTTGAACAAAAATATTATAATTATTACATAAGGGACGCTAGAGTAACTCTCGACAAGTGCCTAGTCTACTTGAAGTGTCAGCATTAGTTGTTCCTTTCTTTCTCAGTTATGAAAAATGTTCTGATATTCTAGTGCCTTTGTGTGCTCCACATCTGCAAGGTATCGATTGTTATGTCTCATTAACAGGTCATTTTTCATTCTAAAACATCATGTAAAAAGAAGGAAATCGATGAAATTGAAATCCGTCTTAGATTTTTAACACTTTCATGGCCCTCCTTTCAAAGATGAATAATATGCAAAATATCGAGAGGACGGAGTAGATTTTTTATGTTTTTTCCTTGGAACCAGTCAGGAACATGGAATTATCCAACATGGGATTGAGCCTCGAGACCAATGAACCAGTTAGACTTTGACGTAAGAAAGGTACTTCTTGAACCATTGGAGAGTTCCTATGAACTTTTTAACCTTTCTACTTTGCTTGTACCTGATTGAGGTAGTAGCAAGGTACAAACTATTACGTCACTATAACCATATGAAATTAGAGGAAGTTAGGGATCTTAAAAATTCCGATGTTTCATCAATTTTAAAATCCATTCTACCATATAACAGCTTTGATGTGCTTTTTAGTTCACTTTAGTATTAGTGCATGTGCAACTCCTTCTGCCCTATGATGCTGATATGCTATATCCACTCATATACTAATATATGTTTATATTTCTAGTATTAATCAATGAAAAATATTCGGAAAATAATTTAAAAACGATCATTTTATGCTAAAAGCAGAATCTGTTCACTACAGAATTTTCAAATCAAGTACAACCTACGCACATACTTCTGTCCAACCTTTTTAGTAAAAGCCATGTAAAAGCCTGAACTTCATTGGAAAATGTTCGTTGTTTTTTGCTTTTGTTCATCTCGAGTTACATTTACCTTCAGTAGTTTCGCGTGGGTTGACTACTACACTACCAGTGTTAATAAAGAATGAGTTCTATACGAAACTTTCTGCTATTTATCTTCTATCAAATTATAATCCACTTTGAGTAAAACTCATTTCGTTCACCTTTTTGAAGTAATGTTGTGTACACGAGTGTGTTACTCAGAGCTATTTACATAAATAGAAATTCGCCTACCTTTCATTTCCATTAACCTGGCTGTAAACTCATTTCTCATTTTTCTTGCTCATTTTACCCACATGTGCTGTGAAAAGTGATGATGATGATAAAAATAAAATAAATGTTGTTTATTTCATCCCCTACCTTTAAGTTACGAGATGCGTAGAGTGAAAGTAACTGCGTCCAACATATTATTCCCGTGCGGAGAAAGCCATTGGATTTATGTTTGAATTTTAATCAATCCGAGTATAAAAAGTCCATAGTTGTTATTTATTACTTTATGAAGTTCCATGCTTGTTATGTTTCATAAGCATGGGATACTTGTATCCTTGTATCGTACGTAATAGGAAGTAGTAAGGAGTAGTTAGATGAAAGTTGATACTATAAAATGAATGAGTCTAGCCTCATATTTTTATCAGTGGGGATTGGCATACTAAAAGAGAAAGTGGTGCCTCATTCACTATCCCATATCACCATAACATAAAAATTCCACCTACAAAAGGTGTGTCAACTTTCCCCTGCCCATGGCTTGAAAATTGAACATTGAAGTCACTCAGTTATTTATGAAGTATGAGAAATTTAGACCTTTCATCGCTCTGTTTTCATCAAACTAGTCATCCTCAAGGGCCAATCTGTTTTATGAGCTTCAATTTTATGAAAGCAGTTAGGTTGTCTTGCTTATGTAACGAAACACGTACGTATCTCTTACTACTACCTACACACTCCTGCTACTCTTCATTTGGTGAACTTTCCTCTATAGTTTAAGTATCTGTATGTACGTTGGTAAGTGCCAAGGTGCTTTAGGGTTGAGATTAGATGATCTCTTGGGATGAACATAACATAGATCGTATTTCTCTACATCATGGTATCATCAAAACATTGTAGTTAGTATCAGTAGTAGTAGTAGTGCAGTAATTTGTAAAATGAAGGCTTACCAACCAACGTTTATATTTATGATGCATGGCACAGACACCGTACTCACTCACTAACTACCGGTTGTTGAATGCGTGTTGGTGTCAGCCATTCATTTTTAATGGGCAATCAATGTCCGTCCACTTTGTCCGCAGTATGAAATGGGAACGAGGATGATGCATCTTCCTGTATGATCTATATATGTATATATTAAGTATGTAGAAATCTTAGAACTCTCTGAGTCTTCAATCTCTTAACATCTTCAATAATAATAATGAAGTTCATCACAAACAGATCAAACATTATAGTAGGGAAATTGTGCGCTGGCCAAATTTAAAGCTCCTTATTGCCCAAACCCTCAGGGTCAATCATACAATTGGGAACCTTGTTGGGAGTAAATCAGTGTGAAATACACCGAGGCAAATCACATAACTCATATTACATTAAATTTAGCCAAGTACAAGGAAACTTCTTAAGATGCAAGTAAGGCTTTGCTAAGGGAATTTATTTCAAAGCACCTCGTTTTATATTTCTTGGAAAATGAATAACGTTACGTCTTTAGGGATAAAGAAAGGAAGAAACACATACCTGGACTTAGTGTAGGTACTGATAAGGACCTAAATGGCAAAGTAACAACCCAATAGCCTAAGAAGCTTTCTGCCTCTTACCCAACGGCACTACTTACCTCCACACTAGTTTGTATTATATGAAATAGTAGTAAAAAGGCATGTTGGGCATGAAATTGCATGAAATGAAATAACGGAATGAACCGATGAAATCCAATGAAATGAAACGGAGCAGCTTTCAAGATATAAATTTATGGGAGTAATAAGAATAAATGAATCCAGGCATAGGAGCTACAGACACACACACACACATACATTACATTATTATCCAAGTCATCCTATATTCCTCTCTAAATCAGTATATCAACGACACGCTTCCCTTCTACTATCCCCATCAACTATACTTCTACTCTACATCTCTAAAACTAAATTCTCCACAGTCAGTAGTAGTAGTAGTATGGAAACTATCCTCTTATATCCTAAAGTATGGATTCCAAATGCTCCAATTTACAATGCCGTAGGTCTCTCTATCTGACACTACTATGTAGTGACTTGCTTCACTATGTGCAAAAATATATCTAATGGAGGAAAAGCTAAAATCTCTTGTTGATGATATTATGCTACTTACTTAGTTTGCTACTGCTGGACTTTCACTTTCAAAGATCGTCCTTCAGATACTTAAAACTTGGTATATATGAATATCCCAAAGTAAAAGTCTTTTCTCATAGTTTCCCAAAGTTAGTGATCATAGTACACACACACACACCAAACGTTAAACTTTCCTTGTGGCCTGGCCTGACCAATAAGGTCTTATATATACGTAAAAATACTGATACTAAAACCTTATCCTAAAAACATACGGTATTCTTCATACACTCACAAGATTCGGATCAGACTTTACATCTTACGAACTTTCTTTCCTACAACTCAAAGTATTATATGTATAAATGTATAAAGACGATATGAAACTATATGATGATGGGATATGCTACTAGATATCATCTTTTGACAATGGGGGTGTAGTGATGCGGTGTGGCCATTTCATTTCCTTAGGCCGATACTGGCAGTCAAAAGGATAATATAATAATTTTATACTCCACACATACTTCCATGCATTCATACAAGGAGCATATTGACAAGAAGACTTTTATGACACTAACTCATACATGATGGCCTTCAGATGACGAAAGAGTGAAAGCTCTTGAAAGACCTATAACAGTAGCCACACACACACATACACACACGACTTTATGCATGAAGAGTGATTGGATTTTTGATGGTGGTGGCATACAGACTTCATCTTCAGTTCCATATCATGACCACTGTCAAAACTTTGGAGTCAAGGATGCACTAGTGCATAATTTTCATCTCTGTCCCCGTACCTACTTATTGCATCTGTCTGCTTGGAAATATATGACAAAAAGGAAATAATAATAATACGCTGCTCCAAAAGATTATATTAATTACAATGATAACAGTCAGATTACATTTATTTTATTACATTGTATCATATATAGATATATATTTTCAGATCATGTATGTGTATGGACATATATTAATATAATTTAACAATATTATGAACATAATTTTATATATTATCCCAATATGTTTCGTTAGGAGAAATAAAAAGAAAAAAAACTTTCTAATACTCCTCGGGTGTTTTCACTCAACTCGAACTCTTGCTTCTGGTTGCTGTACATTTTTTTTCTTTATTTCATTCACAATCTCCCAATTTCTGTTTTACTTTGCCTGATTTCGTTCTACTTTTAGCTTCTACACACAGTAATATAAATTATTATACGAATGATGCAGTTTAGTCTTCAATCTGTATGTATGTTAGATGTAATCCGTGCTGCTTAAGCTCTTGAGTAGAAACTCGCCAATTCAATCATACTTTCTCCTATTATGATTTCTGTTTGTGTAGATTCTTTTTGGAAATCAAGAGAAAGAAAGGCTAAACATACAAGTTCAGCATTTAGACAAGATGAAGCAGACTCAGCAAGAAATTTTAGATATTTTTACTCCATTTCATTCTTATTCCATTAACTTTTGCTTTTTCCTTAATAGATATCTCTCCCTCGTTGTCCTTCGGATTTCGACTTGTGCAAACCTTTTTTTTCTTGTTTTGCTACATACTTTTATACTTTGATCATCGTATTTCACTCTGACACACATTTCATTAACTTAGTTTAACTGGATTTTTTCTCCTATTTATTCTCCCCGTAATTTTTATACTTATAACTTGTAATCTTCCTTATTCCCACCCTGACTTATATGTACCTACATACAACAATGTACAACTTACTAGCTACTGGGTAGTAATACGAATGAATATATATTTATACATTTATAGTAATATTAGTACATGATAATATATATAAACTTTATTTATTTCCATTTTGATCAAAGTGGTGTGTAAAAGCTAAGCTGCTGCTTGCTTTTTTACAATAAATTATTTTCTGGACGAAGATACATTTCATTCTCTCCGGAAAAATGGAGTTTGGCAACAAAATACAAGCTAAAACCCTCCCACATTGACTAATGTCTTATACATATATATTTTAAGTTATCATACCGTACGTACCATGAGTACATGTGTACGCTGTGTCCACTAAATCTTCTCCAGTACAGTGGCTTTCTCTATATTATACAACTTTAACATCTTCATCAAATCTATTTACTTAACAACCAAACCAGGTACAAGACCTTGTGAAAACTTCAAAAACTAACAAAAGGTCTGAACAAATCTTCTGAAAAATAAGTAAAAGAAGAGAAGGATCAATTTGATTGAGTTCAATAAATGGAACTTGGATTCAATTCAAATAATATACCTACATATCTATATATATGTATACGATACGTGTCATTGAATTTTCAATAAAAATATATTACACACCCTAACAGAGACATATCCATTGTGAGTACACATCCAAACCCCCCGTTATCTTATATCTTAGATGAAAAATAAGTCTGAAGAGAAAGTTGTAAGTAACACAAGTAAACCTCATTTCCGTGCATCTCATCCCAACAGGGAGAATTCAATTCGTCAATTCAAAAGAAAGAAATCACATTAGTCAGTTGGGATTATTGGTTCAGTAACAGGAGTAGTAACAAAGAAACGGTAGTTACTCAGCATTGGTATTTCCAATATATTCGAATAACGATGCAATCATTCCTCTTTACGGCTGTACTTCTCGACTACCTTGTATAATAAATATGTATGATCAACAACGATGGACACATACAAATACCTCCTATATAAGTCTATATCTACTTACTTTAGATAACAAGAAAGTGCACAACTACTCCTTTTCCATTTTTCTAATACACAACTACTTAAACACGACTTACTTTAACAATCCTTTCGTAAAAAGGTTTGCACTTATTCACAAAAAGCGTGAATAATATTAATATATCTCGTTACCTTAATCCGAATAAGAGTTTAGATTATGATAGTGAAAGTAAAGACGTTAGAATAAAATAAGTAGATTTTAGAGAATCTAGATTGGTTTGTTGATCCTGCTCTGCTACTACTTACTTCTTTATTCCCTACTCTCGAACAATATTATATAATATGCATTTAATATTACGTATAAACACTTAGGAGAAAGTTTACACATAGCCCATAGTAGCAGTAGTAGTAGGTACTTGTAAAGTAGACAGACACAAATTCCTATTGTACACTTTGCTTATGTACAATGTTCTATTTCACAATAGGTCATTTATTCATTCAAAGAAGTCAATTTAAATAAGTTTATTTCCTTTTCCCTTTTTGCACTATTTCAACTTGTATTGGACTTTCTCTCAGAGTGAAACAGAAAGTTGAGCGAGAATGGGATATCCTCAAGTCCCAATAGTACCACAGCATCAGTAGTAGTAGTAGTAGAAATACTCGTATGGGTTTTCTCCACTAGTAGATTTTTTTTGGTAGTATGGACTATCGAGTATGGACTGTAGCACATATTCCTGAGGGAAATATACCCTGCTTTAGCTACTACTACATTTTCACAAAATCTCTAACTCTATTCACGCTGACTGACTGAATTTATAAATTTAGTAGTATTATTTGAATCGCAGACATACAGACTCACTCAACACGCTAAATTGTATAAAACATTATATATATATGTATTTTAATATAACACATCTTTTTCAGCTCTTTCTATTTTGCATTTTAACACGTTTTCTTTGTTTCCTTACATTTTTTTACTCTTACTTACATTACCTTGTACAATGTCTTTGTTGTAGCAGCGTGGAAAAGAGCGATGTTTTATCGGTATTTACTTAAGGTTTATTATATACTTAATTTTTACAGCAGCACTATCAACATGTGTAGTAGAAACTGTAGTTGTAGTAGTAGATGTGATGGTTGGTGATGTGATAAAACCTTATTACACAATATTATCTAATAATAGGTGTGTAAGGTTAGACATTGATTCCGATAGAATGTGTAACATTAAATATAGTACAAAGACTTGAGTCAACAATCAGCCATGATAAAAGTCAGAGCTGAGCCCTTTAATCCCTATAAGTCTTATATTATAGTTTAAGAGTTTATTTAAGAATACAGTTGTCTGTAAATTACACTGAAATTGTGTATATTATATGTCACTCACAGGTATGGTTTCGTTTCTTATGGGTATCTTTAACGTATTTTAAGTTCTAAAAGGTTAATATCTTGCTAATTAGTATATAGCACACATGACAGGTGTGAAATCGAAAAAGCACCGAGGTTCGTGTAATTTTTTTTGAATTTTTGATTTAATATTTTTTATTTGAAATTCCTCACTCACTTTGATTATCCGTTGTGTTGCGCGCTGATAAAATATCAACTCTGAAGTGGCTCTTGGTACCACATTGTATTATTTTCCTACTCTGAACTTAGTCCAATATCCTGGTTTTGGGTCGGACTTAACCAAGGAAGTGCTTTTTAACTCAAACCTGTCAAAAAGTAATTGCTTTAACAATGAAATCATATTATTATGCATTACATTCACATAACTTTTTTGAGATGATAATTTGATTTAAAATCCTCTTACTGGTTATAAATCCCCTAGTCGACACTTGTTCGTTTGAATCGCCGGCAGTATTTTCTCCTATAGTATAACTTTAGCACAAAATTTAACACTTACATCCCTTACCAATAGTATTCGCATTATAATATTTTCAGAGTTCTCTCAAAATTTCTCTTTCATACAAACTTTCACTTTTAAGATCTTATACTTTTATTTATTATATGTAATACGCAGCAGTGTTCGTTTTAGTCTAGTCTTTTGCCTATAAGTCAAGTAAGTGTGTTGTTATGTAGACAACAGGACGACGGCTCGGCTCGACTTCATTTAGAATTAGAATTTAGTACATTACAATAAGAGACGCGAGGCGACGAGAGGATATGACTTTTAGAGAAAGTAAGTAGGTAAGTGTGTAGTTCTTAGGAAAATGTACTTTCATTTTCTGTTGACTCTAAAGTATTTCACAAAATCTTGAATTTCCTAATGTACTAGAATATTCTAGTAGTTCATTTGTTGACTTTGAAGATGAAGTTATATAGTCCAGATTAGTTTACCAAGAAATGTACTATCTAATATTTCTAATACAATAGCAGAGTAGACTGCTCTTGTATTATTCCTATCCGTATGAGCAGCAGCTCCTATTCATGAAATCATTTTGATCGTATGTTGTGTCGTATCTAAGGTGAGGTTATAAATCCAATCAACATTCGTAATAATGTATTTCTCACTACTGGTGAAAGTAAGAAGACAGTCCAATTTAGCACACGGTAATGCAACAAGCGACTGTGGCGATGGTAATAGACATGACGAGGGAAAGTAAAGATGAAGAAGGTACAATTTGTGAACCTTGCCCATGCTGCATAGCAGCGGGTGTCTCTCCTGCGGCAATAAATCAAACAAATCACCAAAAAATCAGTTTGAAAAATCCTTGGAAATCGTAACAACATCACAACACAATAAATGAAGAATATGTACATCACAGCAGGAAATATAAAATAAAGTAATATGAGGATGAAACGAGGTAGTGGGTGGGGTAAAGGGGGTGGTGAATTCTGTGGAGTAAATTGGTTCGGAAGTAAGATTTCAAGACCTAGTAAACATCTTGTGTAAATAAAAACATACAAGAAACTAGGTAGGGTGAAAGTAAGCCATTTCTATATATAAAAAGAATCTCCGTCATCTCACTCAGTATTTTTTTAAACTAAAGGCTATCAAGCTGGGAGAAAATATGGTTACATCACCACTAAACCACAACCTACAACCATCATCATAATCACCATCATCATCATAGTAGTAGTAGCAACTTAGGTATTTATAGAATAAAATACCACAGGAAAAAATGACACCGCATACCAATACAACCTACCCGGAAAAGAAATAATGCATAGTGTCTGTTGTGGTGAAAGGCATCATGTGGTATGATAGGCACCTACATACCTAGCTCCATGAATTTTAGAATGAAACCTCTTCGCTTGGAGAATAAATAGGAAACTTGCAATATAAATGAATTCATGGGAATACAAAATGATGGGATGTGTGCTATATCCACCATATATTTTTCCTCTTTCGACAGAATGACAATTTTCAACTTGGAGGATGTACGTTTGGTCAGAGGTCTACAGCACTTATGGTCATGTACATTGCTACATGATGATGATGATGATGACAAGGATGGGGATGATGTAAATATGTGAAAAGGGTTCTACCGCATACAAACATACAGAAAGTACCTTACTACTACATAGGACGAGTGAAAGCAAGAAGAGAAAGTGTGTGCAATCACAATGCAAGATTATACACAGAGTTTGCCTTCAGTAAGAAAAACTGATACTAGTAGGTAACACTGCATTCACTCATATAATGTATATGATGATGATGTGTGTAAAACTTGAGTATGTAGAGAGGTAAGGATATTAGAGACATAAGGAGCATCACTGACAAGGAAAGTTACATGTTGGTATATAGTGGAACTAGAAGTGGTGGTGGTGTAGTAAGCGGATTTGGTTTTGGTTGAAGAATGAATGAATAAAAGATTACCGTTGAGGATGGAGACATAGACGGTGGCATTACCAAAGCGTCCCATGGAACATGTATATTGTCCAGAATCGTTGACATTAACGTTTGCAACATACAGCTTACTCAGCTTGGAGAAACCGGACTCCTTCTGCACCCAGCTTTTTACACTTGAGAGAAAACGGAAAATATATTTTCAACTAAATATCAACATGTCACAAGAGCTTCTTACAAAGATATTAGAGGTCACCGATTCAATTCAATAGTTCACTACCTTTTTTCTATTTGATATCACTCAATCTATATATATTATTGTTCTTTCAGTCCCTTGCTTCCTTTAGTTATTTACAGATTCAGACTATTCGACTAGAGGATACGCGCAGAGCTTTATCAAATCGTGGGATAAACTAACCTACTTAGCCTTTCTTGTAACAATATAAGATACTTTAGGAAGTTACTACGGCTACTGTAATAACTACAAATATCCTAACGTTCTCATGGTTAAGTTTATTTTATCCGATTTTATATATTTTTTGGCCCATATAATACATTTTATTTTACTCACTACTTCTAAAGCTGCAAAAAACACACAGAGATAAATTCAGTTATATCCTTTAGAGAGGAAAAGGGTCTTTACCTTAGCTGGACAAATAGATTTCCGACATTATCTCTCATTCTCTATTTGTCCTTTACATTCTCACAATCTAATGCTTTGTTGTCCAATATTTTGTCATGAATTTCCTACTGGACCATATACACCGGAATAATACAAACCATACTCATCTCATCCTATCTGTTTCTATTCTTTTGCTACAATTTGTAATCTTTTATCTGCTTAAACGTATGGAATCTTCCTTTTTGTTATTCGACTTATATCTTCCCTAGCAATTCACTTGCGTTCATACTTATCTGCATCTAGCAATTTAATACGTGTTGCCTTTAAATGCCTACTCTACTTCTTTACTGGTATATATTTTCTCTGAATATTGGGAATTTACTTTCACTACTTGAGTAAATAAGTATGACTCAAAGTTGACTTTATACCACTAAGACGATTAAGAGGTTTTCATAAAAGAAGTGCAGGACTTTTTAAGTTTGTGTGAGTAAATCTCGTTTTAAAACTAGGTATAAAAATTTAATACTTATACTGTAGCAACCAATACCAAAATGTTGTGATAGATATTTGAACCAATTTCAGAAGATAATTCTGTTAAAAGGAATTTTCTTTTAGATTTGGTTCCAGTAATTCTTTGATGTTCCAATTGGTTATATCTGATATCTAGACAAATAAAATATAAACCTTCTGTTTCTCTTTTTGTCTATGTCATTATTGCCTTTCTAGGGGTTCGTGGTGGTAGAACAAACTTTGTTATCTTTCAATTACGGTTGTATTTCAATCCAATTTACAATGCAGTTTGGTAAGGATGATGATACCCCCTTTGTGAAAGACAGTATTCTTCTCATACCTTGGACTAAAGCCTTCCTGCATTGATTTGCAATTTAAAGGTGGATAAACTCGGAATTTAATTAAACCTTAATGCCAAGTGCAAGATAAGGAATAAAACTCTGGCAACTGTTACTTGTACACTAGATTCAAGTCAATATAGAATAGAGTACCCTATCCAATTCTCTTGCAGTCTTAAACTTAAATCCAATTTCGCAATGTGACCCACTCCACTTCACTTTTTAGAATACCGTATGCACTCGTATTAAAGATAAAATTAAACAGTTTGAAAAAAGCTTGCCTAATTCCTCCTCTAAAAGTGTCATTGTTAAGCAGTCGAGTTCCATGAAACCAGCTAACATGTTGACTACTATCCATTGTAGGGCCGACTTGATTAACAATGCATCTTAACTCCAGCGTCGATCCTATTTTAAATATCTTGTCCTTTAGTGGTTTTTCCCCATCATCCACAATATCCACGGTAGGAGCTGAAAGAGAATATAAAAAATAAAAATTAACTATCACTTACAGAAACATTATCATTATAAGTGAAAACATTAACCTGATGTAGCTACTTATCCACAGTTTTATTGATTACATACTCAATCCGGTTACAATTCCATATCCCTAAGTATTACACTCATGCCTAGAGCCCAGCAGGGTATTATTATTATATTCGCATAATTTCCCCATTGTAAAGCCTCAAATATTTTTTCAAAAGACTCTCTGGCTTGGCTATAATAATAAAATAACCATAGTATAAAACACCAAGTCAGTTTTGTAAAGTGTGCATTCCCTTCCTTTTGTATCTCTTTTATGCTGGGTTGCCTCTATCCACTCATGCAATTAAAGCCAGCAGACGGTATAATTAAAATGGTGATAAAATTGAAGTAGCAATTAGCACCACTCGAACTCTTCAACCTTATAAAGAGTCACTTAAATTCCGTTATGAAAGGTACTTTGTCAATGTGCATGTGGTGAATATGGACATTACCTATCCGTATGTATCGTTAGTTAGTCTTCTACAATGAAAAGTTGGAAAGTCTATTAGATGATCATAAACTCCAGACCCTTTATTCCAGCTCGTATACTAGTTTTGAAAAGGAAACTTAATTTTATGAAAAACTCTGAATGAAAGTTAGTGCTGATCCTCGCATTTTTCACCAAAAGGTAATTGGTTGGAAAAGGTATTCATGCAAAGATCCATGTGATGCTAGTTAGGTTGAGGAGGCTTTGCCAGTTTAGACATATTATAGGTACTACTTACTACTACTTAAAGCTCAAAGCCCTTTCATCTTCAATAACATTTCATTCAATTGGACTTTTCCATATCGGATAGAGTTAATGGGATCCACTGAACTCAACTTCTCTCTTGAACTCCACTGATCCACCTACATCTACCTGGGTAAGAAAGGTTATGTAGACTCAAACGGATGAACAGGAAAATGTAAAGCATATATTTTTCCAAAGTCGCTTGCCCACTCAGATGGAAATATTCACTTGAATAGCAACATTAAGTAACTGACTACATATTACAAGCATGATTTGCATGAATGGTATTTTGAGGACTTAATTCACTCTTAAGGTCTTAAATGAAATTCTGCAAAATATACTTGGAAGTAAGACAGGACAAAGTAGATATTTTCTTGGAGTCTGCCTGAAGCTAAGTGAACATTAAGAGTTAGATGATATGGTTAATTTCCTTAGTAAACTTGTTTTGTTCTGTAGTAGTAGAGAATGAATTCGCAGGATCTTGAAGAGGTTCAATCAGGACGATGCACCTTTAATGCACCCAGACACTTGGACCAGACGCAGACATAGCACCCAAGGGAATTTTCTTGTCTAGGATAACATTCCAGTCAGTCAGCTTTCAAGTTTTTAGCTCTGGAGACTTTAAGCTATGCTACGTGCATTGTACAAGTTACATATATTTAGGTTTTCTTTGTGACACGTGCTGAATGGTAGAACTCTTTTTACTAAGGAAATGGGACCTCACTCAAGTAAAATTATGTGTCCAGAGATGAATTTCTGATCTGTGAGATGTCTCAAGAAAGATGTGGTTTGAGTGAGAACTATCGTATTTTCATTATGATGCTGTCCCACTTTTTGAAACTAAAAAAAAAGTAATGCATTTTACAAGATGACGATAATACGATGACGGGTGACGGGCTCTCCGTTTGCTCCGTAAGGATTATAAAAAAACGAAACTAGAAAAATATGTACATAACTTGGCAAGGATTTTCTGAATAGAACAGCTTGACGACCTTGGGACATCATATTTTAATCGATTGTCAAGCCCAATGCAAAAATCCAAGCTGTAAAAATGTGTCTAAAAGTTTCAAATCTTTTTTGCAATTTTTTTGCAGAACTTGTCTACATACATGAACAATGGGCAGATCACATAAGCTGTCATTTATAAGGCACATATACTCAACTTTGCATCGTATAATGTAAATTCAAGCATGGAAATTGTTCTCAGAAAAATAAATCAGGGCTCATGACCTCGATGCAGCAATGACCTTACATACCCCCCGGTTTAGTTATATTTAGTTCTCTAATATTTTTGTACATGGTGAGCTGATGTTGTTTAAGAGACGGTGGTAGTGTTGGGTTTATTAAAAGTTTAAAACCAGTAGCGGGCATTACGGTAAAAGAATGAGTCACCAGGCAAAGTTAGTCAAGAGGCAAGTTGACAGGATCAAAATGAAAGTACACCTTGTCTTAAAGTTTTGTAATAATGTAACAGCAAAATAAACCTGATGTAGAGTATTAAACGAGACAACTTTTCTTACAAACACCTTTAACGGACAAGAAGTTATGACACGTATGTGGCTGTTCATAATAGAAATTAGTTTGGAAAATGTCCCTGTCGAAGTTGAAAAACCTCAGATTGCGGGCTAGCAAACAGAGTCCTGGGAAAAGTCTTAAAGTTATATCCTAATTACTTTAGAGAGTTACATAATCATCATTATAAGATTGAGATTAGTTCCTCGAATGAAGTGATACTAATGTGATGGGTAAGGAAGGGATTTGGAGTTCTGACGAGATGAATACATCAAAAAAGTTTCAATGCCAGAATTTCATATTATTACCATGCCCAACGGAACCATGAAAGTACATGCATGTCGAGCCTAGAAAGAGAAAGTGAGTGAGTACCTTTTAAATTCGAAGAAGTTCTTTACTTGTCCAAGTTCTAATTTTAACAGTCTGACCTATCATGCCAGGCTGTTCGTATTTGCTAAGTATTTCTGCAAACATAATCATTAGCTGATACCAATGCTACCCACCAAACTTCCTATCTACAAAGAGTTTAGTTTTTCCAAGGGATGGGTGTAACCCATCTCTTCTTATCCCATCCGTGGGCTATGTGGTCACACGGTGGTGTCTGTCTGTTCTTATTCTGTGTCTCTTGGAGATATTCCCAAAGCTGTACGACTTACTACTAGAATTTCTGTTAGCTAAAGGAATCCAGCCCAACCCATCCCATCATGTAGGAGTTTTGAAAACCAACCTAGTTTTCCTGTCAAAATGAATGAATAAACTTTCCTGAAGACATGCAACTACTAGCAGAGCTAAAGAAGTTCAAGAAAAACTCTGGACCCTCCAAAGTTTCAGCTCACTCATGACATGATATCCAATCTCAGAAATGATCTCGTTCTTCTAACAGCTCCTCCTAAGCAACCTAAAAGCCCAGAGTACTATCCTAATAGGTAACCCCATTTATACCTATATAATATCATTATTACTTCAGGGTAAGCATACAAAGCCTTGTGAAAATAAACCAAGAAAGTGTAGCAGAGCCAGAAAGTAAAAGAAAAGGAAATTCTATCTTAGTTACCACTGAATTCGTGAATACAGTTTTTCCTTATGTGTACACTGATAATACGACCATAGTGCATAGTACACAGCTTTCATGGTCTATTTTTGGGAACTTGGCTAAGTTTTACATCGTATTCTTATTACAGGACCATACTACTACTACTACTAATGTATAACTATCAGTCAGAGTAGAAAATAGCAGTAGTGTAGCCGTTTGTACTACTTTACAACTGCCAGTACCGCTCAAGTAAAGAGAAAGTTGAAGAACCTTTCTATTGAAACAGGGCTGACCATAACTGTATTAAACCCTGTGCAGCGACAGAAGATGAGATGTCTTCAGCAATAAAGGGCTGCATCTTTCCCATCCTCCAAAGTAGGTATTAGTTGAGTTGACAGTACTTAGGCTGACTACACGCTATAAGTACCATGTACCAAGTAGTATCGTGTCAGTAGTGTAGTTGAAGACCAGAACCAAATAACAAAACCAGGCCAGGCAATAATAACCAAGGAACAGTATTCTACACATTTAGGTATTACTAAGTACTATATCATTATGAATGTATTTGTCCATTGCCAAGGGATTCCTCTAGCTTTCTCTCAGTCCTATGTGACTCTTAAGTCTTGTGACTCAGAGAATTCAGTTAGTCCGACTTGTCTACTAAAGCAATGCGTATTCATAGTGTACGCAATGGTAGAAGAAGCACTCCATCCAAAACTACTACTACTACTGCTGACTGACTGACTGACTGGGAATTCATTCTGTTACAAACTGTGAAATAATAGGAAACTTTAGTTGTATAACGTCTTTGCTTGTAAAAGTCCAACCACTTTCTTTATTGGGGCAATTAGGAGTGAATTGCCTCTCTAACTTTAGTGTCACCCTCCCCTCCACCCCATATCTTACTTCCAAATCAAACAGTAAATAAAACCCCTATTAAAAAACTTTTTACTATTCTAGACTACAGCTCTGGAATTTGTCCAAAATATGCTTTGATTTTACTCTCCAGTTTTACACAGAATAGAAGAAGACTTAATTTATCCTTTACAATTTGTCCCACTCCACTCTGCGTTCCTCATCTCCTGTTGTTTTAATGGCACGTTTGCTCTTCCGAACAAAATGCTTTCTCCAGCTTTTTCATTGTATTACACTATGGTGGAGTATCACAGTAAGTAGTAATAACCTTTTGTCCGTACTACTACCAAGCTGTGATGTCCTATCGTAACCTTTTTGGTCTGAAGATGAGTAGGCTATTCAGTTTAAAAGTATTGCGTCAGGCAGTGCCAATGATAGGAAGTGGCAGGCAGGGAGAAAGCATTTTAGGTTTAAAGATTCCTATTCCGTACCCGTACTTATGTGAATAGGGGTGCTTGCACAGACAGACAATTTAACGACTATCTGTAGATCATGGCCGAAATATCTCCTAAACACAGACGTTTTTGACAGTTCAGATGATAACTCGACCCGGACACACTCATCATCTTTATGAACCTACTTAAAGGAATGATTCCATCCTCCCCCTCCTCCCTTTTCTCAAGGTTCCTCAATCCACAGTCGAGAACTCTACTTACACTCCGATAATATTATTACTATTATCAAAGTACTTCATCGCTTTTTTCCATCTCGCCTTGTGGGGAATTTGCAAATGATTCATATTAAATTATTTTATAGGGTAATGACTGCAACTAGAATAGTTGCAGATAGAGTACTGTCATCGACTTGAGCTTACTTATGGAACACATAGGATTTATGGGGAGATAAAAAGAGTCCTTTTTACTACGTAATGAATCTGTCCTAAACCACATTACACTTTGTAAACTCTCGCAAAAGTTTGAAGATAACAGGATATCTAAGGTTTGTGAATATTACAAATAAAAATATTTTGTGTCAAGTGCTTAAATACTAATCAAATTACAAAGAAATATGCCAAGCTAAAAACTTAATTTATAGAAATCCGAAAAATTGAGATGACGTTTTCTTTCACCCACGTCAATCTCCGGATCACTCGTGTAATCATCATAGCGTTTGTCATCCATCCCTTTAAATTCAATCAGTTTGCCTTTCAATCGTAACTCTTATAATGAAACAACAATAAGAAATATGCCAGCTATTTCTTTTGTATTTTTCACTCTAATACTTATCCTTCATTCTTCCACGTGTCAACTTGATTATGACAGGAATGTCAATGACAACAAAAATCTCAATGTCCTGTTAATTCCAATACTCCCTATCACAAATAAATCTACACAAATGCTTTTATTTCACATCACAGCCTTCATTCAATTTTACACTTCAAATGCAACTGCTGCTCTTGGCTTGCAACGCTGCATTATCATTATTTGATACAACTTTAGATACTAATATTCTAAAGCTCTGACAGTTTTTACTACGATTTGCCAAAAGAAAGGCCAGATTTGAAGTATTATTTGATTACACAATGCCAAAGGCCTAAGCATTTAGCCAGTTTGACTGTATTGATGTAGTATTAGTAGTAGCAGAGTAGTAGAAATGTATTAGTAAAGTTATTAATACTACACTGAACTAGGGAAAGGGAAAGTAAACCGGTATTTAGTTCCTTCTTCCTAATACGGTTGCAAGCAAAGCTATACTTCTACGATACAAGAAGAACGATCCCTAGAGACAGATATTTTACAAGAAATTCATTACGCAGCCATATCTGTCACAGAATCGAATGGAGAAAAGTGCTTAAGAGTGAAAAGATGTTGATTGAACTAGGAAATATTATCTGCCATAATGTTTTGCAAGTGTTCACTTTCCTTCACTTTTCTCTCCTTTCCCTTAACATTAGGTAATAAGAGTACGGTACAACTAGCCATGGACTTTTCTCTATACTGTACTGCCATATAATAGTACAAGTATTACTTTTCCAACATTACCAAGGGCTTTTCTGGCAAGAAGTGATTAATGGTCTCAGTCTGTTGTTCCCTCAACACGAGGAAAAGACTAAAAAGAAGACATCTCCCTATTACTCTCGTCTGGACCATAGTTAGTCACTTCCAGCTTGAAATAAAATGCATCCTGATAGCACACTACTACGTACCACTACTACTAGTATTATTACATCACACCCTCAATTCTTTACTCTTTTAGTTCTCACATTCGCATTTTTCTCACCCAAAGTATTATGAAAGAATACGAAAAAATAGAGAAAGTAAGTAGCAAAGCGTATCGCATCTAGGCATAATATCATATCTTTCGTATCAAGTGAAGTACGGAAATAAGGGGTAGGTACTACTACTGCTGGGTCTAAAGTGTAAGGCTTCAATGATGATAGAAAGAAAGGCAGGAACACTACTTCCCTTTTCCTTTGTTGGCTCTACACTTACACACTATAATCTACTCAGCACAATACAATACAACCCCACTGCCTAACTATACCCATTCAGTAGCTACGGTACGCGAAGGATGAGTATAAAACAACGGCAGATACAAGTGTTCTCCATTTTTATTATTATTATTATCACTTTTATTATTACATTTTTTTAAGTAAATGTCTTGTTGTAATAACATTAGGCACAAGAGTACGTATTGTGCAGTGACAAAACAAACAAAATCCGTGACACTGAGCAGCAGCACAAATAGTGACAGCATGACAGTAGAAGTGCTTTAAGATGATGATAAACTTATACACCCCTAACAAACACAGTGTAGTAGTGCTTTCTCCAGTCTGACAGTATTACACTGTATCACGGGTCGCTTCCGGATCCCTCCATAGGTACAGTAGTTATCAGGGGTAGTAGTAGTAGTAGTAGTAGAAGTGAGATACTAAATATAATCACCATCTTCATAGTGTACAGATCATTGTGCGTAGGACTAGAACCAGCTTTTTTCTTGGATTTAGAAAAACATTATCTGGATTGAATTTGTTTCCTAGGATAAGGTTCTCTTTTTTACATTGTGCATCTTTAGTAGTAGTCCTTCTACTTGCATTTTTGTATTTTTTTTTGAGTAAGTTGGTAAGGAAAGAATGAATAAGGAAGGGCAAAATGCTTACTTACAAATTGTTTTCCTACTCACATGCATAGGATTCAGTAAGAAAGGGCTTGCTAACGTCCTTATCCAATTTCTTTAGAGTCTAACTACATTTCTACTTTTGCAACCAAAACGTCTTTCTACAGGCCATAAAGGATATCCTACGGGTTGATTCCTCTCTCTTGTTCCTATTTATTTACATGTAACCAACTTAACTATCTTGCTTTCACCAGCATAAACAAATATAGATATTCTTCAATCTTGTATTCATTTAATACACAGATATAGAAAACCACCCTGGTAGATTTTGACTGCGTTTGTATGTGTCCTCTTTTATAGAGAGATATTATGTAATACCCTTTGAATTGCATGTTCCTTTTCTATCTTATTGGAGGGTGGTGGTGGTGGTTTGGAGATAGATTCATTCACTCGATTTAGATAGATATGGCTATGCTTGAATGTTCTATAAGGAAAGATTCAAGTGCCCAAGCTTTTCTTCCATTCAATTCCATCCCATCTGCCTGATTTTGTAAGTTTTGCAGTTCCTCTATTCTTCTATCGTTTCACTCACTCATGACGATGATAGCATCTCTACGCTTGCCTTTTGTCCAATGTTGAATAAGCAAAAACGATTGGGAAGCAGAATAGGAGAAACTATTCTATGGGAAAATGCTACACAAATAGAAAAGCTTCAACTACTAGTTACTACTGCTACTAATACTACTACCATTTCTAGTTCTATAGCATTCTATAAGGATATTGAATTAGAGAATGGTTAATGTATTTTATTATTTCTATCGTTTTCAGTTTTGTCTCTGTGTCTCTTTCCTGTGTGTTTCCACGAAATCCCTTCCTTATCATTTAACCCCTAGGAAAATAAAAGATGCGTAACTAACTCAGTGAATAAATAAACTGTCTTTGTACAATTGATACTACACATGAGGTCGTATGGAAAGACTTGTTTTGTCTTTAAGTACATACAATTTGATTTCTGATGATAATAGTGAGCGGTTGGTGGTAATGGCTTTTCCTTTAACGCAAATAAATGTTAACTTCATTGATGTTTATGGAGCTATTGGATTTGAATGGGGCATCAAATCTTGGACATTCAATGAGATTTTCTACAGTGATATTTCCCCTTATTCAGTTCCAAGTAGAGGGCAATTCTCAATCCCACATCATTTTATTCAGTGTTTGGTAGGCGGTAGGCACTATGCTAAAGAGAGCATGACAACAAATGTTACAGAAAATTAGATAGAAAGTAATTATTCTTGCGTATCGGCTTGAAAAACCACACATGGTATAAGCCTTGACCTCTAAACTCTGTTCGGTTGAATTTGTTACTTATAAGCGAAGGCTTTCATTAGGTTCAATCTATGGATGTTAGGACTTTGTATTCAAGCAAGCAACCATCAAATCGAATCTACTTAATTGGAAAACTTATGAAAGCAACTAAAAATACTATGAAGTTTTGATATCCTGGCGAGTACCAATGTTGCATGAAATTTGATATTAAAGAAATTATAGAAGTAACAATTACATCTAATAACGATTCATGAAATACTTTTTACTAATTTACTTCACGAATTTTAGCCCCAACAATCAAAGTCGGATTAACCCAGAATGAAATATGAATTTAAGAGAATGTAAAGCTCCTTCCAGTTCCAGAATAGAAACGAAAATCCACAAATCCTATACAAAGTACAAAAAAATCCACAGCTAGCTCTACTATCAAATGTATCTTTTGTAGACATTCCGGAACCTAAAAGCGTAGCAGAAATAAAATAAATTCCAGTGAAAAACACCCGAAAAGAGAGTCAAATTTATTTTTTTGGTGATAAAAATTCCCCTTCCATTTGATACTGTTTAGCACTTAATTTTATCCTTTAGAATTATTCTTAGGAATTAGTCAAGGGACATAATAAACCGCTCATTAGGAGACTAAAGATGATCATCATCGTCATCACCATCTCAGCAGAAGTGGCAGCGCGTTGAATGTGCAATGATTAGAACAAGGGAGAAAGGAGGGGGATGATGATTACCAACTTGGTTACTGGATGAAAGGCTCTGCTGACGCGTAAAATTACATTATTAACACAGTGGATTTTAAAGAATAAAAAGTGTAGAGTAGTGTTACATCCTATATCCACCTCTTTTTGAATCTTACTAAGCCATCTCTTATTTCTGCCATGTTTTAAAGAAGAATCAGCAGTCTTCTTTTGCAAACCAAGCTCTACTTAAAAAGAACAAGGGGGATCATATTCTTGCTTCGGTGGGAGAAAGTAAAATATTTTCTTACCGAGTAATTGCCAACCATAGTGGGAAAAGAAATGAAGGACGAATGAGCTACGTATGTATAATAGAACCAGACCAGACTAAAGTGAGCCGAGTTTCATGTTCATGTTTTTAGGGAATACGTTATAAAATGTTAATAAAACTAGATAAGCTGCCTTATTCACTCTACAACTGTGGCACCATCCACTATGCTTTTCTTCTACACTACTATTATCATAATCCTAGATCATATCCTGGAAGTTGCACCAGTAGTGCCAGTAGTGCAGTGCAGTACAAGCAATTTTATTATTTTCACCCAACACCATACCAGTAGTAAGTAGTACCTGCCAACTATCCGGATCTTAACTACAAGTCTGGGCTTTGCTAGTGTTATACTAAATTGAGCAAAAGATTAGAACAATAGGAGACTGTAACTAACCGTAGTAGTAGGTACTTCTTTCCTTAGTTTTTTTCTACTCTCTACTTGAAAATACTAAACCAAGGTAAAGTAGAATTTAGTTGAGAGTAGGAAGGAAGTGTTCAATGAAACCCTGAGAAGTAATCAGACTGATTAAAACAGTTAAAAAAAGAGAGGAAGTAAATTTTCTAAAATCAACCAATCCACAGAATATAAATTTAAACTTAGTTTTTAGATAGCATTGAAACTTTAGTCATAAGCTATTCATTAAAGACTTCCTTAAACTGGTAATCATTCTTATAGAGGCTGGTACTAATGCTACAATCTAGAATGGTCAATAAGTATTGAGTGAATTTAGAACTAGATCTCTTTATTTTATTTTAGGTACTTGAAGGTACTTCATAATCAACTTATTCAAAATTGACATAAATATTTCTACTGTTTTTTTAGCCCAAGACTCCCTGTCTCCATACTTTTGTTCCCATTATCTGTTTAGTCTTTCTTTGTAGTTTAGAGGAGCAATAACTATTTTTGTGTTGAGACAACTAAAAAGGAGAGTGAAATGGAAGAGTAAGGGACCATGCTGGAGAAATCATAAGGCTTCAAGGACTGACACTAAGCATAAGTAATTCCGGTTGAAATTCGTTCTCCCATTATTTGACATTTGCATTTTGGGACGTGCTCAGTCATAGGTTTTTATTCTGTTCATTACTTACTTTGCATTTTATTCTTTTATCCAGTCAGCAACCAATTTTACTGTATGTTTTATCATCACAGCACGCTTTTCGTCTTGTGGGTGTTTTTAAATGCATTCCTTGTGGCTTTCCCCAAGAGGGGTTGTGTAGGAAGTTCCAGTTTTTTTTATTTTCTCTTAGGTATACAACAAAACTACATAAAAAAAACTTTAGCTCTCTCAAGACCCAATTCAGGTTTAAGTCAGTTTATGTACTCAAGACAATGTATTACAAAGAGAGAAAAGAATTCCCTATAAAATTGCGTTACATTAGACATATTATTAGATATATAAAGCCTGTGAATTTAGGTAGACAGGGAAATGTTGAATGTGTAGAAAGATGGACCGTCAACAACTTTAGGTAATAAAATAAGCCAAAGTCTTTCTTCTATTATTTTGAGCTTTTTTTATACCTTCCTCTTTACATGAGACCCCGGAGTGCTGATGTAGTATTGCTTATTATGACATGAGACTTCTAAAGTAATACCTTTCTAAACTAGTTCAAACTTAGATATTCTTCCTTTTTCAGACAGAAATACTCTATCCACTCAAACAGATGACTTTCCACTTTCTCAGAAGGAATCTCTCAGACTCTCTACTTAGAAACAAAGACAAGGCTTAACTATGCATATCAAAATTTCAAAACAAAAATCCTTCGAATTATTATTTCGTTTTAGTCAGCAGGTTTTTTATATTCTTTTATTTAATATTTTTTGTGCTTGAATTCTTTAAAAGCTTATCTTCACTCGAACTGATGTAGTAGAATTTTTAGTCGTAGTGTGTGTAACGGATCTTTCATTGTCAATCTTCTTTTCCAATTAGGTATACGTTCATTAAGAAACAAATTACTGTCATTAGCCTATATTTCATTGGTTATTATTCTATTCTGTTGTTAAATATAATTCAAACCGGATATGGAGCATTTTCTTGTATAGAATCTCATAAAACAACCATCTAGTAGCATGGACTACTTTTGATGATAAAAGAGTTCCACCCAAATAATCCCCCGGTAGCCTTGGGGCTGTACAAATATACTTACAAGAAATATTAAGCCTTTATTAGACAGAATTTTATTCTGATTTCCGCATAACTTCTTCGAACTTTTATTTCCACTGCAGTAATTTATACTCTATTTCCTTTTATTTTAATTTTCATTCCATTCTCATTTCAACTGCTGTCATACACTTATTTCTTACTTCCTTGTACCGTCATTTTGCAAGGTTGAAAATAACGCTTCATTGGTTTCAATTTTTATCTAATTTGCAGAAAACTAAGATGAAGTAAAAATTGAAAATTACGGTTGAGGAAATGAAAGCAAACAGAAATCAAAAGGAAATTAGGTCTAAATAAGGCTTAACCAAGTAAGAAAATGCTACAATCAGAAGCGGAGTCTATTGAAGAGTAATTTCTTTGTTTCATGAGAACGACAATTTGTTGATCACAACTATTCGTCAATTTTCAAGAACCTGAATTTTGCTTGTTATTCATCCACAATTTAAATTAATGTTTTGGTCCATATGATGAAGTTTACTGTTTTGTTCGTTGTTGGTTAGAATTTTAATTTATACGTTCTAAATGGAATTCTAAATCTATGAAATATCTACTTTTAAGTTACTGTGATATCTTGCCTGAATTGTGGTCTTGCTATAACTTCGATTCAGTTTTCTTTATCTTCATCAGTCTTCGAACAGTCCATCGATACGGTTTTATCTTTTTGTCGATCACTGAATTCTTTGTCTGTACCTAATTTAATATTTACTAGCCTTCCCATCACCCGCATGAATGCGGTTGCAAAAAAGGGAAAAGAGCAATAAGAAATGATCACATATGAATTAGAAACATTAAGATCCAGGTTTGCACATAATTAAAACACCCAGATTTGCCTTGATTAAAACAACGCGCATCTTTTTTTAACTTGAAACTCTGGTGAACCTATTTATAACTAACCAAATCGCATTTAAAATTGCTCGA